>UELU01141319.1:28218-39807 GCA_900490025.1 Megastigmus dorsalis
GGGGGGGGGGGGGGGGGGGGGGGCAGAATCAGGCACACACCCACTCACATATATTCTTGTACGAAGATTAATGTATCGGACAGGCACTGTGCTACCAAATTCCTAATCTGATAAGAGGATATAGGGTGTAGGGAGAAGGAAAAGGCAAGTGGTGAAGAGGTCCTGATAAGGACGAAGGAACCGCCTCGACGTAACGTTGGCGAGGGGTCCAACTGTGCACTAAGGACTTTGAAAAACTTTTTAAAGTCTGTTGAATTTAGTGGGTAAGAATTTTTAGACTGTCCAATTCTTCAGCGTCTAATTTTATACTTTGCCGTACGCTACAAGTAAAAGATCTTACGTGTATAAACTTTAATGTCAAAAAAGTTCTTTACATCGTGGACATACAATTAGAATAAAATAGAGATGGCTATTATTTATATCAAAATAAACAGTGTTCGATCAACTTATTTTGCATAGATTTCTGCACAACTTATGTATCAAATTTATCATTTAAACAACAGATTTTATTAAGTAAATGGTGTATCATAAAATGTACAAAGTTAAATTTTTTCATTTCCCTTTCACATCGGTTTACGTTCCTTTTGGTATTCATGATATTGCATCGCCCCTTCTATTTTCTGTATTACGATTGAAAACGTTAAATATAGCGAAAGTTCAAATGCAGCTGGATTTTAAATGGTATAATGATATACAGGAAAAATGGGAATGTCAAGCACGTTTCCGCATACCTCGAATCGAATGCGAGCAAAGTTATGTTCATGATGGTTCTCCTGAGTCTCCATTCAGGATATAGAGGTGCATATATTAGTGGCGGAGCATTGTAAATCATGCACACGTTCGTCAGCTTAGGACCCGAGAGAAAAAGCGACCCTCGAGGAAAGCGAGACTCCGAAGGATTGAGGACATTTTCATCACGTCATTATCCCCTGTCATCAAGGGACCACATGACTGATATGTATACGTAAGGTATTTCACAAGTGACCGATTAATTATTATATCCATTATACATTTCTATCGATTTCACATTGATGCGGTAAATATAAAAAAAAATGTGTATTTAACCTGCTGAAATTTATTCTTTATGCTGTTTAGTTTGTTTCAGTCTTCAAATGATTTAATTTGACAAGAGCAATATTACTAAATATACAACATGTGTTTACAATGATGGATAGGACAAAAGTACACATGAGCCAACTATATTGCATTCATTATACCGACACTAGTCCCAACATTTCACATTCAACTCGGTCGTGAAAATATATTCTTTAAATTTTGTATCAGCTTTCTTTATTCTTTATTTTTGTATACAATATACAGGTACTTTTATGAATCTACGTTTCTCTCGCATAATTAATTGAAGAACTGATCAAAAGAAAATACTTCTATTGGACAATACTTTCCCTGTGAAATAAACATATCAGTTTGAGCCAATGCAAAAGTATATGTAACAGTTGTCGTGTCGCATTTTTACGTTAAAAAATTGAAATTTTTTTATTATTTTGTTATAAAATAATTTAACGAAAGTTTATAATTAGTTGAATTAGCGAAAGGAACTTTGTTCCTATCGCGGGTCCTGTGACACGTACCATTTTTTTTTGTTTTAATGATGTTAACACATGTTATTAAACATTTTTGAAAAAAAGGGTTTTTTTTCATGCACGCAAAGCTTCCTCTGTGAGGAAACGGTAAAGGTACTAATTAGGATAAGGCTCACGAAATGCAAAATTTTTTATATAATCTATCAATCTAGAAAGTCTCACATGCTAATTTTATTTAAGTACATATACCGGTCGCGCCACTTTTCATAAAGAAAATTTGGTACCTATATGTGTATGTTCAACCAATCTGTAATAAGAAACAAACGTATACAAAAATAATGAGAATTTTCATTTGGATCAACCTATTTCCAAGATCTCAGAAAGTCGACAAACCAAATCTCAGCAGGGAATCCGCTACCAAGATGTATTACATTAACATATGTCAAGTAATCTGCCACCCTTAATAAAACGAATTAGTCAGGATTGTCGAACAATACTGGTGCGTTCAATCAGTAAATGGTTGGATGAAATTTAATTTCAGCGCTTTGTCCCTCACCTCCCTCTCCTCTACAGGAGGTTTATCCCAAATGCAATCGACGATGGTCGACTTAAATACAGAATCGGAAGCACATAATAGCCCTCGCCACAACGCTTTGTTTCCGGCCTCGCTGGCAGCCGTCTTATTCTCTGGCTGTCGACCCTCGCTCCACAAAACCCAAGACAAATACGCCTGGCAAGAGGCAGATAGCGCGCGAGAATTCGGGAGAATCTTCTCAAGACTGGCTTTCCGATAGCAGGAAGAAACCGGGGGAGAAAGTGGAAATCGATATATCGAGCTTTTGCGTCGTTGCAACGACTATCTGCAAGAATAGAGCAGCGAGATGTGCTGCAGTCGGGAAAGCCTAATGAAAAAGTGAGTAAGAGCGATCTTCCACTCCTGAGAAATTGCGGGTAATGCTTTTTGCTTTCGAGATGTAGCTTTACTCGCGGACCGCTTAAAAAGCAGTTACGTTGTACTCGGCAGCGGCGGAGGCACGATGCACAGTATGTGTATATATATACCGCACTTTCGCTCTGCTATATCGATCGTAGCCGCGTGCGCGCTGCAGCTTTTAATAAAACCGCTAAACGTTTTATATCCGAGGAGCAGTTTTACCGGCGATTACTGCGATTTAACGCAATTTGTGCAGCAGAAATGAGATGTTTGGAAGCAAAGAAAATCCGCAGATACTATACGGGGACGTATATGAACACAAAGAAAATATGGTTCTGTCCGAGCAATTATTTTATCGAATAGCAGTGCTTTGGAAAAAAAATGAATAAAAATTAAAATAAGTGCTAAATGCTTACAAAGAAAGGTATTATAGTCTATGTATTTCAGTCTCTTGATAACGCTACTACTAATTTTGCAATTCTCAAACTGGATATTATTAGACACTTCCTCAATATTCTAAGAAGTATTTTCAAACCATGCATTGACAATTAAATAATAATAGTTTTTACTTAGAAGCGCCTGAGCAAATACGCACCGTAAATGAAGATTTGATTATTTTAGCTCACCGGAAATTCGGTCGGTATTATATTTCTCGCGAAAACCCGCAGCTTTGGCACCAGCTCATCGGTCACTGAATGCCGGATATGAGCCAGCGCGTATATAACCGTGTCCAGGCGTTTTTTTTACACCGCAATGTATAGAATAACAGGATCGTGCACGGTCACGAGTAGGATCCTAAGTGGATGAGTGTGGGACTAAAATACGATCCGTCCAATTCATCTTTTCCGTGTATATCTGCTTTGCCGGTTTGTGCGTTAGCATCCTTTTGAGCTCTATACTTCTTTGTGAATTTACTGGATACTTTTTCATTTGTCAACATTTTTTATATAATAATCGTACACCACTTGCCACAAAAAAAACTCACCGAGAAGTAAATAACGTAATAGGAAAAAAATTGATTTCCTTTCTTTCGTAAATTTTTATTAAATATATTTAGTTTTAAAATGTCATTAATAACCTGGTTTGAAACTTCGTTGGCGGAGAGATGACGGATCATGCAATACGGCGGTGATTTTACTCATCAATAATGTCATAAACATAATTTTAGATAAAAGTTTTTAGCTTATATATTTTCGTCTTTATAAAAAGTCAATAATACATTTTAAGAGATAATTTAATAAGAAATCAATAACTAAAGTTGTCGTAAATACACTTTATCAGCTCAACATTTACAAGGAGAATCTAAACCCTCTGGGCCACGGATTTCACTGAAAGTTTACAGAGACATTCGATTGCAAAAAATATGAGATACGCGTCTCTGCGTCAGTGCCAATGGATCGTAGCGGCTAAGTAAAGGATTTTATTAAAACACATTTACCTTAAACCTTTATTACAAAGCTAATATAGATTTTAGAAAATGTTACAAAAAAAAATATTAAAAGTATAAACAATAAGCTTCCATTAGCATTTTAGACCGAGTTATGAGCGATCGGAACTAAAATTAATTTATGATGCATTTAACAAGGGAAATGAATGCTAAATTTTAAAGCCTAAAGTTTAGCCATGCTTAGATTGTTCATAACTTTTGAATGAAAAAGAACAAAATTCATTATCAAATGCAAATGAAAGCTTAATCTATACTTTTGGTATCTTTTTTATAACATTTTCTACTATATATATCTTTTGGCCTTGTAATAAAGGTTTAAATACAACGATCATTTTTCATATATTTCAATTAAATGGGCCTTACCTCGGCCTCTAGGGCCCATTGGCTCTAGCGCCGAGACACGTATCTCTCATTTCTTGCCAAAGAATGTCTCTGTAAAGTTTCAGCGAAATCCGTGACCCGGATGATTTGGACTCTCTTTATTAGTCTGTACGTAATATATAAAATGAGCATTTTTTCAGAATTAATTTTTATAAATAATTTATTATTATACATGTTCAAAACGACATGTTGTAAATTTTTCGTATTTATTTTTGCTATTACTTTATCTAATATATTGATCAAACCAAATTTTAATGAATAGTCTCTTTTGCCAATGCTTTCTACCAACAGTCGATTCTCGTGCTCATGATGAAAGTCGCATCGTTATGTTTACTATCCCACTTAGATATATAACTATGTTTAAATTCTACGTAGCCAAGTAAGACGAGCCTTTAGTATGTGGATTGCAGATTTCCCTTGGGTGCCATACACTTAATTTTTTTTTTTTTTTTTATTGATTAAGCTACAAACTACGAGAAAATATATAAATTTAAGATGTCAGTTTGGGAAGAGGCAAAAATCGCCCTCTTGCATGGAATCTTTATCACATTTAAACTTATTTAATCAGATATGTATTCCAATTCAAAATAAATGGAAAGGTGTTTTGAAAGTCATCAAAAATGAAAACAGTGCTTGAATCTGATAATAATATTGCTCTGCGTGTTCTGAGTATGTATTTTGAAGCCGTGGAAGTATAAATTGACGGTCCAATGATAACCACTAATAATTTAAGATTACACATATCTACTCGCTTCCTAAGATAATAAAAGATTATAAAATAAAAATTTTGGTCTATGCATTCTTAAGGTAATAATTGTTTGAGATAAAGTACTTTTTCAAGCTTACTTATTTATAATGTCCACCTATTTCTTTTATTATCATATACTTTCGAAATTTTCAAATTAAACACTGAAAGAAAACTTATAAATCGAATTTTCGTAAAACAGGTAGTTCAACTGTCCACTAATATAGAAGTTCAATAAATATATCTAGATCAAAATTGCACTAATATATTGTATACGTAAAATCAATGTTTTCATGGTTTCATTTTCAATATATATATCTGCTGGTTAACTTCCTATAAATAACTATTATAATAAATATAATTTAATGATTTTATGGGAGATATAAGTCTCGGATTTCTCTATTAGATAGCTTTAATATTTTTTGTACAGAACTGTATATTATACATGCAGAATATATAAAAATGTAAAATGAGGGTATTCGTTTTCGAACCTCATGTCTATTAACTTTTTATCAACACATTTTGAATTTAAATACCTATACTATCGATCGAAATACTTGATTCATTCGTAAACCACTATACAATTGATTGATGATGTTTACCAATACATTTTGCGATATTTTGGAGGGCTATCAAACCTATACGTCCCTTTTCAGACTTTTACAAACAAAATACTATGTTTCAAATTTTATCTCGAGCTACTGTTACGTTGTTTAACACTCAACGAAGAACAAAGTTTAGGTCAACGTAAAATTTGAAAAATAGTGATGTTTCTAAGAGCCTGAAGAGGGAGGTACGCAAGTTTAATAGCCCTCAAAAACCAATCGATTCTGTTATGGTTCACGAATGAATTAATTTTTTTTTCGTTACATTATTTAAGTGAGCTCAAATAACTGTTTCGAAATACACTGTAAACGCAATGTGTATACAATGATTTCACGCAGTTGCACATATGTTTTAAATTTAGAGAATATTATTTCAGTAATTTTCACAGAAAATAATTCTCTACAAAGGTAGTTTGAAACTTGTGG
Organism: Megastigmus dorsalis; assembly: GCA_900490025.1. Lineage (NCBI taxonomy): Eukaryota > Metazoa > Arthropoda > Insecta > Hymenoptera > Megastigmidae > Megastigmus > Megastigmus dorsalis. The sequence continues at coordinate 34,298 of UELU01141319.1, forward strand.
CAAAAATATTGCAAAAAAGTTTCTTTGATCTTTCAAAGTTCCTAATTAAAGTAAATGATATACTTGCGCATAAGCCTTTTCACTATTTTCTATCTAATTACCAGAGTAATCTTTAGTTTTGAAAAGCATCTTAAATTTTGAAAGTCCTTTCCAAAAGAGATACATTATATCATTAAAAATTCACGAGCTATTTAATAGATAGCCTTAATCCAGGAAATAGTAGCCTTACGCGCCAAAACAAAATCCTCAACTTTTCTGTGCAGAACTCGCACGTGACGAAAGAAATGAAAAACCGTGAGCGAGTAGTGGGACAGAGAAACTTTTCCTGCGTTTATAGGAAAATCTGAAAGCGATCCTAATTTTCATTGGAATGAAAGCATTTAAAAAGGCGAGGAGTCAATGAGATGAAAATGTGTGACTCAAATATCCGGGTAATACCACGGAGCGCGAGAGACGCGTTTGGTGAATGAAAACAGAAGGAAAATGCGTGCGAAACTGAATAGGGAGAAACAGAAAGAGCAATCGTCCTTTAACAGTGATGAAAACCTTGAAACTTTGGTAATTACCTCGCGACTCACCTACCAAGTGCACGCGACTGTACGGAGCCTTTTAGTCCATTAACATAGGCTGTATAATTGATCGCTGCTGGAATAAGCTACCATGCCTGACTAACTGATGAACGCGCGGATATGCACTAGACGTTTCCTCGATACTACTAAAATTGAAAGCGCGATACAGACTCTCTGAACACAAAGTTTCACCTATCGCCGGAGGAGTGGGAAAAATACCCTGATTGCGAAAACAGTTGAACAAAAGCCTTTGATGGATTACCGTCTTTATTGAAATATTGTTGCTAAATAACTGACAGACTGTCCACATAATGATATTAAAAATTGTAATCAGAACTAAAATTGGTTGTATAATGCAGAATATATTCAAAGCACGTAGAATAAGTAAAACTTTATCATGCCGTATGTACGTTAGTATAATACCACATTTTACTATAAATATAATTCTTAGAGTCAATAGAATTCTTTTGTAATCATTAACAATTTTTTTGTTGGCCATTGCGTATAAAGTAGAAAGAAAAAATTATGAAAAATGTAGATATGATTTAAGGATGCCCTCACACCAAAAACTATTTTCTTTATTTAGTTACATACACTAATATACTTTTTGTTATTTAAAAGTGTATGTAAATGTGAATAAAAAATGCTACTAAAAAACCTATAATATTTAATTTTACTTGAGTAAAGGAGAAAAATATTATAAAAATTGGTTAAAATAAAGATTTCTTGAAAAGAGATTAGATGATAAACTCTTGAAAATATATAGGTATTGATGAAGCTACTTAATATAGAACATAAAATGAGCATAATTGTGGAATGGAACTGTTGTGTCCAAAAATTTAAAAAATTGCACTAATTACATTAAATTTTAATTAAAAATGTAATACTTTAATATGCATCGATTAAATATATATATACATATATATAAATAACACGTTAAGACTAATCGGATTGTAATTCTGATCCACAATTTTCTTAGTTGAATAGTAGAAGTGAACAAAACTTCAAATCAATGGTAAATAAAAACTTCATTGGGTAAACCACTTCAAACTCATCAATAATGTCATAAACATAATTTTAGATAAAACAGCATTTTATGGAATGTAAAACATTCATATTTTATATTTGTAAAATAGCAATCGAGAACAATTCTTCTGTGTACGACAAATTGTTTTTGCTGTGTGTGTACACCTACAAAATAAGAATTTATGATATTAAGATCAATTTTTTCAAAATTTTTTATCAATTTTGAGGTAGGCGGCATCCTTAATTTTCAATAAAATGCAATTAATTCATTTCATAGATCGAAAATCCCACAGAAAGCACTCTTGGATTATATAAATGATAAAAAAATATATTTATTAAAAGTGTTTATTGAAGAACACACACGCACGCGAAAGGAAAACTTTCATGTATACAAAGCTCTGAGAAAGCAAAATTTAAACAATTTACACAGAAATGTATATTAAAAAATTAAATATAATTAGGAGATTTCCAAAAAATTCGAATCATATTAATGCTAGAGTTGTGCTTAAAACCACTTGATACTTCGTAACAAAGCTTACATGTATTCCATATATTTTCACTTCTCAAACTGTTCCAGCTGCTGTATGATTTTACTGACAGTAGCTTGTAACCTTCTGACGCTATCCAACAGTTAAAATTGTATCATATGTGCTATTCTTAACTGACTTGAAGATGAGATGAAACTGAGAAATCTCAAAAGTTCCACGATTAACAACGGTAGATTAATGTACATTTTGAAAATCTAGTTTTAAAAAATTCTATAAAATAGTTGATATACATAATTTTAAATGTTGTTTGTTAAGAATATCGTTTGCATATGATCTAAATCAACATTCAAGCAGGGATATGAAGGATCTCGCGAACGCTTTAACTTAATTATTTTTCAATACCAATTTGTATTTAACATTAATATACAGATTAACTCATTAAAGCATGTTAAATAAAATATTAGGGATTAGACATGCAAGAAATGTGCGGTTAATAATAAATTGTAGAAACCTATTCTAAATGGCTGAATTGTTTAATTATTTATTTAATTTAAATAATAAGATTAAATTATTTGAACTGTAAGTAACTGTATTATAATTTTCATCGATTTAATGCTAATATAAACCAGTATTATATCAGAACTATACGAATTGCATCTATTAAAGAATATTAAATACACTTTAAGTTTCCATTGCGAGTTCTTTCATCTGCTCTCCAAAATTAAATCTCGAATATGAATTAATTAACTAATAGTCATGAATAAAAATATTTTACTCAAATTTCGGTCTAATGAGGCATATAATTGTAAAACCACAAAACTTTGACATTCTATACACGAATTTTTTATAAATTTCTTAAAAAGTAAAGTTTATTAATTGTAATAAATTATTTAAAGTATCATTAAAATTAAATTTTATGCAAATCTAAAAATCAGTTAAGTAATTTAGTTTACATTTTGGTAAAAAAAAACTAACACGAAAAGCTGAAAATAATAAAAAATATAGAAGCTTAAGTATAAAAATGTCCGTGCCAAACGAGAAAGATATTGTGTAACTTAATCACACAAAAAATATATGAATAATACATGAGAGTAGTTATTAGCTGGAAATAAAAAAGAATATACACCTACTGTTTACTAAAACAGTTTATCTTCATTATCAATACTGCAATTTATGGAAAGTTCAAATTCACTTGTATTATTCCGCGTATTTTAATTATCAAGCATTATGCAAAATTTTAAATAAGCAATTATATTTTCAACCTTTATCGACGTTTTCATGTGTGACGAGCGAGGTGACAAGGGTAGGGACGTAAGTCGATCTTTCCAATAGCCATGCTGCTAGATTAATTATTATGGAATATTGCTAATATTTGCCCCGATAACCACCTTTTAGTCGCTGTAGTCCTTTCCTTTTAGTCCTTTCGGGACAGGACAATCAGAGAGAGAGAGAGAGAGAGAGAGAGAGTTTGAACACTTTTTAAAATGCTAGAACCGCACGAAGCGTCATTTTTTAAATATAACATTTTGAAATAGAAAGCTCCCACTGGAACTGACGTCCCGGTACCGTAATAATTACAAACGGCATGTATTTCGCGTGTTCTATCTTTATGCGAGGTAAGGACGCGCACTTCGTTCAATTACCGCGGAACGCTATTGAGTAGAGGTGTCTGTCTTTCTCCTTGCCTCTCCGCCGCAAGCCTTTGGACGGGTGGATGCAGGTGGCTACGCACGATGGAGTGCGTATGTCGAGGCGTATGTCGCGTGATGTGGCCTGGAGATTTCACACCCTGGACTGCGGCGTTTAGCCGGAAAAGCGGGCTCTGTGTTGGCCGGTGTCCGTTGTCGTCCTCCTGGGGGTTTGCCGTCATGAGTAGGCGGCCGATCGTCTCCCTCGTGGCAGCGGCCTCGCGGCTGCGGAAGGTGGCTGCTGATGGTAGCCAGTTGTTTCACCGGTGATTTAGAAGAGTGTGCTCCCCTTTTCCCTTTTTGCGAAGCTCTCCAGTTCTCGCACCTTGGGCGCTAATGCTCGCGCTGCTCTGTGCCGTATATCGTGGAGATTTACGCGACTCTCTGTCTTTCTCTTTATCTCTTAATTGCCCCTTTGTGAGCTTATTTATTTATTTTAACATACGCGTTCTTGTACACAGCATCTCCGGACGCGTCTTTACCTTTCTTGTGGGATTGTGACCTGTGATTTTCACGTTTTTATTTTCTTAATGTAATTTTGTACAGCTTATATGATATAAGACTTTTACACTGATAAATATCGAATTCTAGATATCGGTTTTCTGACCTCGAAAAGTGAAAATTGTCAAATAAGGATATGTGTGATTGAACATAATTACGTGATAAACTAAATGTATTTTACGTTGAATAAGATACAATATAAAAATTTCCAAGAATCCAATTTTATGGATAAACTATTGTATAGAATGAAACGTAGTAAAAATATTATTATTTGTTCCAGTATATATTTGTAATATATAATTTATAAATGAATTAAATAATAACATAATTTTTAATGCTTACATTTTTTTAAATAATCCAATAATTATGAAAGAAATTTAAATAAATAATTTTCAAATTTCATTTATTATTGAAATTTCAAATTTATGTTCAGCCTCCTCTATTCAAAATTAATAATAAAAATTTAGTTTTTTAAGTTAATATAATACAAGTACTTTTCATGAATCGCTTTAAAATTGATTTAGTATTTCGAATGTATTTTTAACATTTGTACTGTGAAGGGCGTAGTTCCGGGTCAGACCCCCTTTCCGGATCTATTTGTTATATAAATCATTATATTTAGATTTATTTGAATGGAAATTCATAAATTAAAATATATGAAATTTATGAAATATTCACTTATCTAGTATTAAAGTTTGGGAATATATTTGTGTGTAGAAAATTTAAAAAAATATATAATTTCGGACGTGTTCATGTGAATGGAGATTGACGCCAATTTCTTACAGTCGACCGTAAGAAACGAGCCCTCAGTTTTAGTTTTGTTGTGCGATGCTTTTTCACCATCACGAGGTAGGTTTTGCATTATTGTTTATTAAATACTTAATTAATACAACACAAACAGATTTTTAAGAGGTAAATAACTTTATCAATAAAAAAAATAGGTGATCAGGATTTAATCCCTTTTCCCGTATGCTTCCGCAATTCCGGATCAACTGATCAGGAAATGCTCCGCGTTGCAATTATTTCTCAGACTTATATTTTTTAAATTTAACCTGGATGCTTGCTAATGAACTTCTAGCTTTAAAAATAAAATGTTATTTTTGCAAAGAGCAGTTTCTGATCAAGTGTTTCTTATAAAAATATAAAGATTTTATGAACATATAATTTGCCATTTTTAAGGTTATGACCAATGTTTTATGTTAGTACCAGCAGTAGCAACATCTGATCAGTGGATAAAC
>UELU01141326.1:0-30140 GCA_900490025.1 Megastigmus dorsalis
TTCGCTTATATCTTGATGTATTAATAATAATAACTTGAATATTTAGAGTTGAGCGGCGTAGTGCTCGATATAACGTATCATCTTGTACAATATGAAAGTGATTTGATTTGTCATTTTTGTAAATAATTGGAAGAGGTAAGAGGTGTTTATGCTTGAAAAGTTAACTTTAAAATTATGTTCATACTTACTTATGCTTATAACTTTTTATATTGATAATTTTGAGTAATATTTGGACTTGAGCGGCGTAGTGCTCGATATAATAAAGCATTTTGTACAAGATGAGGTCTATATGAGTTATCGTTTTTCTATATAATTGGAAGAGAGAAATACTGAGGAGGGGGACGCTACTGCATCCCCTTAAGGGGACGTCGGAGTCACTAAAAATTTAAATTTCCCGCCCTTACTACATCAAAATACCCACAAGGTTTTTCAAAGTTTTCTCTTTAACAAATTATCTAATTGACTCGAAATTTTAGGAGATGATAGAATGATCATAAATGAAGCGCGCTCAGCCCTGGGATTACCGATAAATTACATAAATGTAATATTTTCCGTATTACTTGACTTTGGAAAATGTCTGGGCTGAGCGCGCTTTATTTGTGATCAGTCTATCATCTCATCAAGTTTCAAATCAATTGGTTAATTTTTTAAGTAGAAAAGTTTGAAAAACTTAATGCCGGTAAAACAGGCGACTCCGACGTCCCCTTAAGGCTATTCTGGCTATAAAGTCACTACCAAAAGTTTTTCTGCTCCTTAAATCGTAAATAAATAATTACATATTGTTAATTTTAAATTTATGTTTGGGTAATTAATGGTTGAAGGTCAATTAGTGACTAATGATCTTCCAGTGTAATGAGGGTCCAAAACGGACGGTATTGAAATGACGCCTAATATAATAAGCGTCAGTTCCAAACATTGAAAACGAGGCCTTTTGATCATTAAAGAAAAATTTATGGTAATTTCCAATACGAAAACAATAGGCAAATATACACAACCGAATCTATCTTGTCTAAGCCACTTACAAACATTTTGTATTTCACATTAAATCTATTACCATCTTTTTTAGAAACATTATACCATCGGACGTCTTATCTTATACTATTTTTATTCTATATTTATAAAGGTTTTCATATTGAGATTATACCATACATATTATACCAACACTTTACATGTACAGTCTGTGGACATTACATCTGTCCGAACAAATTTGAAAATTTCGGAAATGTGGCACAAGCGAAAGTACCAGTTTCGTAGGACGCATCGATATCTTATGTATTTCTAATTGTTTATGGTTGAAACACCGGCCCAACACGGCATTCAACCATAAACAATGCAAAATGCGTAAGACAGCGATGCACCCTATAAAAGTGGGACCCCCGCTCGATGCCATATTTCCAAAATTTTTAAATTTGTTCGGACAGATGTAATGCCCACAGACTATACACACATTCCCGATTTTATGTATATTTATAAACGTTATATTTTGTGGTTTTATGATTCAGGTTGTAAAATCTAAGAACGGTAGATAGGATCATCAAAAATATACAGGTAGATTCTACGAGTATACAAGTAGGTAAGACTGCATTAGTCTACCACGTAGGTAGTCGGCCTCGACCTATCACGGATCAATGCATTTTAAGAGAATACCCCCAAAAAGTGAGCCGGAAGTTAGACGTATACCTAAGACCCCATCGAACAGTTCCGATTGACCCTCACAAAGTTTCTGGATCCTCAGTTACCGGTCTCGACTTGACAACGACACAACTATCTGCGTAAGTGTTCAATTCCTACTCATCATCGTACATTCGAATCTACTTCAACGATTCTACAACTATAGGGCGACAACAGGTAACGAGAATATTTTAATAGACAAATTTTTAGATAAAATCGTACGTATGTTACTCAGTTAAACATATTAAAAAATATTAATAACAGTTTACATGTAACTGCAAGTACTTCATTTTACGAAGTTTCATACTTTTTTCGCTCAATTTTCAATATTTTAGCATTTTGCAAGTTGAGTCTAATTCTGTAAACTACAAAGAATTGGGCCCAACTCGCAATAGTTAATAAATGGTGAATGTAGAGAAATAATAGAATATACAAATTTTATACACCTTCCACCGAAACTAAAAACACGCCCTATTTGTATTGTAGTTGTAACTACGTAAGTATTTAAAAATAAATATAAAGAGTATTTTTACTTACCCGTTCGTCGATCTTTTGTGATTTTGAAATAATTCTCGCTTTCGTTATCCTTGTTCTTCACAACAATTGGATAATGTCCAAACATATTCGTGGGAGCAAGTTCCGATTCACATTCAAGCTCGGATTCTTCGATTACATCACCGACTAACGTTCTATCACTATCACTCAAACTACTATCTTCACTATTACTTGTTTCCTGAATAATCCACTCTTCTATTTTATTAGTAACATGATACTTGCTATAACGTCTTGAACTAAATACATCACTGCTATCGGATTCGACTTCTTGTGTCGAGGTATTGAATTTGTAAGAGTCCCAGGCAGTCATGCTAAGTTTATTAAGCTCTTCCGAAAGAGATTTTTCCTTAGGTTTTTCCTTTACTCCATAGTATTCTTCAAGTGAAGGAACATTTAAGGCCTCTAAAGTCTCTGTAGCAATTACAATAAATTTATAAATTTTAAAAGAATTATCATGTTTCAAAGTTTCAAAGTCTTGTTAAAAGTTGAGCTTTTTATACGACTATATAGCGCATGAAGGCACCGGGTACTATTTTGATGTAACGTTTATTTTGTAATCTTGTTCATGGAGAAAATTGCAGAATAATTGTAGTTTTGCAATAATTCAAAATATATTTCTATGAATTTTCATTTGCAGCTTTCATCACAACAAATAGTTTTTAGGCACGACCGCTACACGGTAGTGCCTTATTAAACCTTTAGACTGCCGGAAAGTTTATATATAGACGCACTCTCTGACATGAACTTTGTATATAGTTGATACATGATACGAGACACTAATTTGGCCACTTTTAAAGGGCGGTTTGAAGGTTCAAATCCCGGCAGTCTAAAGGTTAAAGTATACAATATGGGATGCTCTACCGTATATTAAAATTTATTAATTAACTTAACATGACATTTCAATATGATATAACTACAAGTTTTACCTCAAAGATCGTCAATAAGATTTTCTCCAGAACATAATCAAAGAATAGTTGTATTTGTTACAAGTAAAATATCACAAATAGTTTCATATATGAATTAAATTGAATGTATAGATAAATCATTTAATTTCCTTTTCATTTAATTTTGATTCTATTTCCATTTAAGTAAAATTATGAAACTTAATTAAAACTATACTCATTTCTGTGGAAGTACGTACCTTTATTAATTTCATGTGTGTCTACATAAAAAGTAACAATATCTTTCAAGTACTCAGTCATCCTATAAAATTGCGATTCTCGAACATTTTTTTTCATTTCTGCATCGTACACTTCCGTAGCACTAATTTTAATAGGAAACTTTACGTGCGTTGGTTCAAACTGATACTCATCATCCAGTAAATGGTATAATTTTAATTCCTGACACAGAAGTTGTACTGTACTTGCATCCACCTTAAAATGTTTTTCTAACATTTTTTTATAATCTCGAATTTTCATAAACTCGTAGGCTCGCAAGTACTTTGGACCATCCACTATATTTCTTTCCACTGGATCGATTAAGTAAACCTATTTAGGACATTTATATTTATATATTCATCATCTTTAATCCTCATTTAATATTATTTATTCGTCCAAGTAATTTCAAATGAAAAATTCGATATGCCTGTCATGTCATAGATCTGACATCTTATTTTTAGAAATTTTTTTCACAAAAGTTAAACATGACGGAATAATTTTGATAAAAATAGTATTACATAAAAATAGTATTTACATAAAAATAGTTAATTTGAAACATTTCGTGCATCAATGACAGATGAAAAGATAATATAAATTGTTCACGATAGATTCATTTTCAGTTGTTAAACAATCCATGGTAAACTACTTATACTAAAGTGTTTATAAAGTTTGTAAAAAATAAATCATTTTGAACAAAAATGAATCCGACTTCTACTATTACTGGGCACTTTATTTACACGAAGCGTTATTAATGCGTATTTCTAAATTTCTAGCTACTTTATGAAAAAGTATTATCACATTTAAAGTCAAAATAAAGATTCAAAATACTTTAATTAATACTTTAATTAATACTTTAATCATACCTGTGTTATGACGGGTCTGTTATTATAGTCCTCGAATTGACGATTCTTATCGCGAAAGTCCAACAGCAGATCTGGCATTTTACTTAAATTTGAGAATACAGCAGTAAGTCTCGTATCCTCATCATACTCGTATGATCGATCAACGATATCATACTTGGGTAAGTAACTGACAATACGAAACTGAGTTGGATCAACGCGCGAGTAAATAGTGCTGAACTCCTCACACGCCAACGCAATAAGTTGGCCAAATGTATTCACCCCATTGAGATTAATGTATAGCTGGTCGACAGTTCCCGATTTTGGATTACGGAAATTAATGGGCTTCTTCACGCGACGTTCTATGCACGTTTGCTCGTCATGATAATTCTGTTCCTCTTCACTTTTCTTCATCTCCTTGAGAAGAGCCTATAAAATCACAAATATTGAGAATTAAGTTAAAGCAAATTAATTTTGCTAATGAAGGAATATTGAGGAAACTAATAATAATTCAGATCTTTAATACATCTTCTAGTAGTTGCATTGATAGATTTAGTACAAAAATGAAAATGAGTAAATCATACATATCATACTACATTACACTTCTATTATATTTTTGCTAGACAGATATTATTTAAAATACGTTGAAGTTTTTGATCAAAACAAACAAATTGTGTTTGCGGTTTGCTATGCAACTGGTTTTAACGGGTCTTCGTAATCCTACCTTACAACATGACCTTATTTTGCATATTTCACTTTCAGCCAACAAATACTTGATTTCATTACACTTTCTTGGATTCTCTGCCATTTCACACAGTTTCAAATAGATATTTATATATTACTGGAAATGACATCTCCACAAAAATTTCATGTCTCAGCAGACGATCTGAAGACTTAGCAGAAATACCATTGCCAGTATTCATTAAATATTTGTTAGAACATATGATAAATAGATTATCATCCAAAAAAATGCTACAATGATCTTATTTTGCATAAATTCAAGTAATTTGTTCACTGGAATCAATATACGACAATGTTGATAAGGTAGAACAAGCTTTCATTATAATATTAATTTTAGACAATCAGAATTAATTTTAACAATTAAACATTAAAACATAAGGTATCCAAATTTTAAAGCTATTTATTCTATGTCTAGTAAATGGACACTAAAAACAAATTAAATTATTTCTAAGCATATGTACCTTAATATGCGGTGGAAAATCATCAGCTTCTATAGGAAGTGCATTACGTTCTGTATCGATTTGTCTGTACATAAGCATGTAGGCATTTGTACTGCTGCGATATGCTCCACTGTATGGTACCCCTCTATTACCACCTCCATAGGTTTTTTGTATTTCACCGTGAGTAATCTACAAATAATTTTTTGAAAACTGTTTCAAATTGTTGAAAATTATATACTTTTATAAATATCCTTTAAACTTATTATTAAAATCAAATTTTAACTATTTCATAGTAATATAATATAATACACATTTTAGCTTTTAACTAAGTAAAACCTTTATAATCTTTAAATCATACGTACATGTGTAACGAGCTGATCATTAAAACACAACCATTTATTAGTTCTAAAGTCTTTTATGTAAGCGTAATAATGTCCACCACTAGCACTACCGCTGTGGATCATAATAGAAAAAAGTTCATAGATATATGGCCCTTTTGCATTTGCATATTCCTCGTGTAGTTTTCCTAGTTCATTATGACTATTTGACATACCACTGCTCATGTCCACACCTATTTCAAATGTCAGAGTTATCAAAATAAAAATAGCTGAACGAAATTTTAAATGCTCATAAAAAATAATTGTTATTTTAGATGATAAAGTAGCAAATTTTAATAATAAAGTTTTATAGCACTGCGTGGCGTAAATCCGCACCTACATGCTTATCTTCACGGTGCCATAAAGGGCTACTTACGCCACGGATAGACGTGACAGCGGATTTACGCTAGTCAGTGTTATAAAATATTGTACGATACTCGTGCCGTAAGCAGCCCTTCAAAGCACGGTGTTTAGCGTTACACATCGTGCCGTAAAGTGTCACGTACCGCACTTGTATCGTAATATACTATTCTTGTTTGTGATATATCTTATTCTTTAAAATGCCATTAATAATCAAAAAAAATATACTAAATGATATTTAAATGATTTTCAATGAATAAAAATAACCTTCATCATCCTCTTGATCATGATTAATGGGGTAATCATTATCAGACATAGTTTCATCACATTGTACACCCTCTTCATCCATAGTACTGCTATCAGTAGTACAACTATCGTCACATTTGATACTCATACCAACATCCTCTTGTGGAGTAAGAGATTCTTGAGTAGATTTAATGAAAGTATTTAAATTTAACACATCAGGAAATGTTACTCTATATGAAAAGAAAACAATAATTAAATTCTCTTTTTTTGGAATAAATTACATGGTAGCCTTTTTTAAATAACAAATAATTTGTTTGAAAGTAAAATTTTCACACAGTTAATTAATATAGATTTAAAATATCAATTAAAATAATTTCATAAAAATTACTTTGTTTACAAATAGAATTATGTAATTAGAACTATTTTAACTTTATTTTTAAATGTGTTTTATGCACAGAAATATAAAAAAAATCTTTAAATGATAATAAAAAGTAGCGGACATACTTATCATTTAATTTAATCCTGTGATAAGTTGTCTTATCAAAATCAAATCTTTTTAACTGCAGTGTGAGGATATATGGAAATTTAGTGAATTTTAATCCTTTATGAGCATTAGATTTCGCATCACATTTTTCACAAAAATATTGATTGGTTCCCTCTAACGTCTCATACTTTACAAATGCTTCTAAAGCTTCTTCCTAGAAATTATGTATAAAAATAAATTGTAAAAAATAGATGAGTTTTTTTTTTATAAATAACAAAAATTACACACCACACTTCCATATGCTTCATTAGTATCAAAAGGTCTTACTGGTAATGGAATATCAAGAAAAGTATCTTCTCTAGACTTTTCTGTATTACATGTTAGGCACTTTACATAATCATTTATTTTTCCTATAACAGAGTAATGAGTTCCAATAATAATAATATCAAAATAAAAAAATATCCAAGCTAAAAATTACCTTCGTAAAGTCTATTGATAAGATCAGCTTGTGCAGTATTTTTAAACTTTTGCTCCAAAGCATCAAACATCACTCGGCACAATTCTTGTATGTCATGTTGCTGCCATGCTTCACTAGAATCCCATCCAAAACTTCTAGTCAATGAAGTGGTTTCTACTGCTGTTTTTGGTGATGTCTATATAAAACATTAAATTACGTAGATACATAAAACATTTAAAAATTTATGAAGCTGATATGATTTAAATATATTTTAAAAACTGAATTTAACCAAGGAAAGTAACACTAGGATTCTAATATTTCTCATAGATTATGAAATTTTATAACTTAATAAGTTGTCAAATCCTTAAAAAAAACTAAATAGTGTTTGGAATTGTAATTTTGAATGATTATTTTAGAGATTTAGTATCTTTTGATAAATCAAAATTCGAACTTAAAAATTTAAATACTACTTGATTTTGTAATTTCCTGGATTTATTTCAGCTTTCTTTAAAAAAGAATATCTCACAGTACCTGCAAATTCAGAAAAAGTTTTTGCAATTGATAAGGTATACTACTAACTTCGGCATCTTCTTCAGGACTTTTAAATTCCCAATTATACAAAGCATTTCTAAATTCAGGGGTCATATAGAGTGCTTGTAAAAGACTGTTGAGATAGCATGTCATGGCTTGATTTACCAAACCCACATATTCTGAAAAATTTTTAGATACAATTAAATTCAAATTATTAGAAAATAAGTATAATATAATTCCTGCAGTATCATTCAAAATAATGTTAAACAAATAATAGAGCATGGAGTGAATGTTTTCAGTAAATACTCTAAAACACTAACTTGGTTCTGCTTCTTCTGTATTGTTGTACAAAATTTTATTATTTTTTTCACTATCAGAAGACTCCAAAACAATGCTTTTTCCTGTTTGTGTTAAGTTAATGCGTGATTTGATGTTATCCCTACTTCTTCTTATTCTTCTCCTTGGCTTAACTTCATTAGAATCTGAATATTGCGGTGAACTTCCGTCAATGTTATATTGATATTGTGATTCTTTAAAATAATAAACAACTATTTGTAAACATGAATTTTCTATATTTAATGATTCCATTAATTCTTCAAAATCTTTTTGACCTGTAGCAGAGTCAATATGTATCTGGTGAGCAAAGGAATAAACATTTTATTACAAATTAGGTACTTAATAAGTAAAAATAAATAACCCTCTTCAAAATTATCTAGTGAACAAGCATTCTAATGAATCAGTGTTAAAATTTACAAGAATGAAAAAAAAGTGTAAATAAAAATAGAATTAATTCTCAAGATGATTACTACTTTTAATTATTTTTTTTCACTCAAGGTATAACTGTATTATAAAAGTATTTAAAAAATTAAAATTAAAAAACAGAATTTAATTTACATTTCATATAATGACCAAAAATAATACTTTCAAGCACATATATTTTATATCAGATATTAAATAAATACATAAAACCAATTTTTATCATTATTTGTTGATAAAATATTATTTTAATTTATTAAAAAAATAAAAAAAAACTTTAATTAAGGCGGTCTTAGTAACTTATAAAAAATGAGAAGTAGGATTATTTAGAACAGCAAGACATTTAATTTAAAAAAAAGGAAGGGAAAGTTCATAAATACTTAATTGAACATTAGACTACTTCCATGGATAAAGCATTGAGAATATATAATCAACTCTGCCTTTTTTCATATATACTTCCCTTCGAGTAAGGGAGTTAAATTTTTTTTATATTAAATGTGTTTTCATACTCTAAAATGATAGTGCAAGTTTCATACATTGCCCCTACAATTTTATTAACTACAGTTTTATTAAAAATACATACTCCTGTGTGGATAATATTCATAATGATAGCTATCATATGTAAATATGTGTGAGTAAAACTTAAGGGGGGTTAATGACTTAAATTTGAGAAATATATACATAGAAAGAAAAATTGAGAAAAAAATTAAGAAATGAAAAAATTTAGTATGGTTTCTTATAGAGATAGGCCCATTTGTAATTGCATTATTTCAATTTTTGTTACATATAAAAAAACTAAATTCTTTCAGAAAGCAGATACATATTTAAAGTTGCAAAAAATAACAGTATGTAAGAAAATGTACAATATTGACTATTTAAAAAAGTTATTGAATAATATATCTAAATAAGGTCACATCTAACAATGAGAATAATTAAATTTATGATTGTCAAGCTTATTCAATAGATGTTTTCAAGTGAGGTTATTAAATATGTAGTTACACTGACTTGTTCATCATTTGGAAGTATTATTACAGAACGATCATAAACACAATCATTGTTTTTTAAGCAGTATTCATCCACATTCGAAGTAACAGCAGTTTCTATGAATGAGTCTTTAGAAACAGTACGAGTTGAAGTAGACTCAAAATCATCTGGATGAAGGTTTTGAAATATTAAAGTAACAGTATTATTGTCTTTGTGCACCATTTTCTGAAAAGAAAAAAAGAATAAAATATCACTATTTCACAATTAATACTAATTTTATAATGCATTCTTATTTAAATATTTAAAGAATTAAATTAATTACAGTTTCAAACGCTCATAAAATATTATTTAATTATTAATTTTAAGCTGTATGATTTGAGATTGTAATTTATATAAATATTTAAAAAATTTTTTCATGAACAGTGCTAAGTTAATTTTTATTTTTCTTACACAAAACTAGAAAATTTATATATATATATATATAAATTTAAAATTTCATATTAAAAATATAATATTTTACAGGTAAATCAATGATTTTAATTAAAAATAAATTTTAATAAATTGAACCAGCAGATAAATATGAAATTGAACAAACTACGTCTTGCTTTTATATATTATAAATAAACTTACAATTTTTGGTATTTAGTCATATTCTTAATATAGCCACAAAACATAAATTAAACATTTGCATGATAATGATTCTAAAGATTCTATATAATTTTAATAAGTTATTGGGAATTTTTAGACATAATTTGGCCAACTGCCATAGTGAGAGAAAAAAATGAAAAATCCACGCAATAAAGCAGGATGCTGAACAGCATGGCATGATACTACACGAAAAGCTCGTGGAGCCTGTGGCTATATTTAGACAGTCTAAACCAAGACTTGGAAAGTGGCTCTCTGAGCCACGAATCACCCCTTCCTTCTTTCCCAAACTCTAATCCACAAAATTAACCCTAATTTTATTTCATCAGATTATACAGCTTGCATTTTTTTATGTTTATTTTATATTTAAATTTTCACTCATATAATCTATGTATGAAGAAAAAATTGCATAAAGCTGTAGAACTTTATTCTTTTTTTTATAATAATAAAAATTTTAGTGTTATAAAAGTTTTCATAGCTTTAAAAAAAATTAATGATTAAAACCATTTATAAAAAATTTAATTGTTTACTTAAAAAAAAAAAAATAACATTAGCTTTTAAATGAACGGTTCTGAAGGAAATCTAATATTAAATCTAAGATATAAAAAAATAAATATTTTTCTATTATAGCTGTTTCTAGATTCCAAATTCCTTTGTATAAGTAGAAGATCTATAAAAAAAATTAAAGCAATATACTACAATCTCTTTTCGATAGTTATAATGTCTTTCATTCTTTAAGATTGTATTTTAAAAATCAATAATTTAATTCCATGGATCACCTTAAGCAATAATATTACGACGCAGTAATATCACTACATATTTAGTATCGTATGCTAAAAAAGAATAGTCTTCTATTTTTCTCTCAAAAGATAGATCCTATTAATACCAAACATCCATAAATAACTCATAGCGAATGTGCCCAGCATTCTAAAGTAGTATTTGAAAAGATTTTTTAAAAATCAGTACATCTAGTACAATCATTGCAGAAGGGCTTCAGGTAACAGACCAAAATTTCTCGTGTATGAGTTCAGTCACCAGGAAGCTCAAGCAAAGGAAAGTTAAAGTAACTCGTGGGCGTGCGGTCGATGGAAAAACGTGTACAAAAGACGGGCTACTGCTATGTTGCATGCATGTGTTATGCTTACAACACGAAACTAGAGTATCGTCCTTTCTGTACGTCCACCATCGTTGAGTTTGAACCAATATAATAAACAGACCAAAAAAGAGAGAAGGGAACACGAAAAAGCCACAGAAGTAAATGTGTTGCGCTGCGCTAATAGAACTTTACCCTTACGAGTATCCCACATCTAAGTGCACAAGTTATTTCTGAATTTTCTCGCTTTTTTCACTCTCATTCACACATCTAGCAAACTGTTTACTGAACTCACGACGGCGGTGACGACGGCGACGACGACGACGAAGAACACGACGACGACGACGACGACGACGATGACGACGATGTTATTGAATGATCCGCGGCACCCAGTTAATGTGTCACATATTACCGCCGGTCACCGAGAAGACGAAAACGGTGGAAGTCGTGCAAACACGCGAGTTATCGCGTGTGCGGAGGCGGACTCGATGCAGTTTATAAGCCGAAAAGAATCTTACCGAGGAACACTGACACATGTGTAACAATCACTCTACGCCATATTTATTTCTCTTTTTTCCGAACAGCGCTCTTTTTTGGTCAGTGATACCAATATCGAAGCTATTAAGAGAACTAGATTTATAGGTTAGAATGTTAGATCTAGACCTAACTAGGGATCACTCACCAAGGGACATTGTACAATCAGTACAATACAAGTAAGCCGTAAGGTAACTAAATAGTTCAGACTTGAGACCGTGCTTCAGACGGTGTGATCAGTTGATCACAGTTTTCTCTTCAGCTCCACAATTAATCACAATATTCACAATCCACACTTAGTATAGCTATCAATGCGTCTATAAAACGTATATCCTGCATATATATTAAATTGTATTGTACTACAGTAGGATAGTGTTAACAACGAATATATATTCGTTGGTATATATAGATTGAGTGTAGTGCAACAAATGGCTCTTGGTCCGAGAATGATTCCTAAATAGATAGGTACTAGGTAGTAAGTAGTTCTAGGAAGTACATACATTCGATTATGTATCCGAGGCAAAATACTGCATAGTTTAGTTTATCGTGTATATCGCAGAGGTACACAGCATGAGTATACTTACGACAGGATGTTTAAGCAAAGCTAGGTACTGCATTTTAATTTAGATCAACTATTCATGAAATATATGTATGAAAGGCCATAAATTATTCTAGAATTGCTTTTAGAATGCTACCTCTATGGGGAAACCATCTAAAAGGATTAAATATATCTATTACAGATTTACTCTAAGAATATGCGAAATTAGAGGATTTGCTATAGTCGGAATGATTCCTACTTTACCGGTTCTTGCTTTTAACGAAATATATAAAGGTAGAGATTAATTTTTGGAAAAAACTCATTGTAACCATCTCTATGATGATGTAAACATTACGTGGTTCAAGTTTTATGGAATCCTCATGTCATCGAAAATTTCGTTCGCAATTCACAGCGATTTTTTTCGACGCCAAAAATGTCTGAATTGTGGATGGATTTTCATGAAACTTTAATCACGTGTAATAATTGCATCATTGATGGGAGATAGGGAGAGTTTTTTCTAAAAATTAATCTCTATATTTATACATTTCGTTAAATATAAGAACCGGTAAGGTAGAAATCTTTTTTTTCGTATTATTTCTACTAGTAAAATATAAAATTAAAAAAATATTGTGGGGTTGGTAAAGTAGGACTATCACATGTCCGGGCTACTTGAATTTGGAAATGGGATTTCCACAAAGTTTTCAAATCAGCTATTAATATGAGTTGTGAAATGCATATATATATATATATATGTACTTAAGAAGTAATATTATATTGTTACAGGAAAATTACGGAGTTGGTTGTACCACCTATTAGTACTGAATAACTGGGAAAGAATGCTGAACATTTTTGTCATCTAACTTGTCGTGTTAGGCATATGCGACTTGATTCTTGAACCATATAGAGCTTGATTATGTACCTATAGAGCTGGCAGATAGAGGCGATAGCTGTACTTGTACATCTTTTTACTTCACCTTCCGCCGTTGTCGCTGCTGATCGCATATTAACATGGAGGATTCTGACGGTTAGTTTGTTTCTTATTTATGTTAATTGTTTATAACGGAATCATTTCGCAAATTCAAAATCAAAATTTTTCTTGGCATATGCCGATTTTCAGAATACAACCATCATGTCTTGAATTATATAGCTGAAGTATACCAAAGATTAGAGGCTACAACAGAACGCATTGATAATTTTAGAATGATGAGCAGTGTTAGCAGTAGCAGCGACAGTGATAATCAGTCTGAGATGTTTGATGATATAGACTTTGATTACTATTTAAATAGCGACGACGACGATATAAACAGTGAAAGCGACATGTCTGCTGAAGAAGATTCAATGAGTGAGGCAAGTACTGTTGTAAACGAAGGTCACCGACAGCCAAGTCAGTCTGGCACTGATACAGAGACCGAGGTAGATCAAGAAGAACAAATTGTGCAAAGTAAGTAATCTATTTTATTACACTTTATTATACTTTACTTTACTCAATTAAAAATGATACTCTTATTTATAATCTTAAAGTAGTATATTATGATTTACAACCAAAATATTATGATATAAAATATTTAGAATATTTGAAGCCTAATTGAGGTATAAGAAATTTTAAAAGTTGTTAAATTATTAAGTGTATTGTCTACGAAAAATAATAAACATATTCATTCATTAATTTATTTCATTTTCATTCTGCCGTTTAACTGTTAAGCTATGATTCAGATTTTCATTTTCAACATAAAATTAATTTAATAGTTGTATTTTATGAATTATTATTCGGAACTCACAAATTCTCTAAACACAAAATCCTTTTATGTATTGAGATTAATGTTTTCATGAAATTGATGAGAACAAACAAAAATAATTTATAGGTAATTACATATAAATAAATATTATTAATCCAGTGGTGCTACATAAACCATTTTTGAAGTTTTTTTTCCAATTTATTTATTCAAACTGGAATTTAAATATAATTTTAATGGATAATGGAGCAAACCTTATTTATAGAGTTGATTGTGTCTTGTAAAACAAATCGTGTAATATCAAAATATTATTTAACTATTAATTCCTGTTCAACTAATAATAGTTTACAAATAATTAATGTAGTGTTTAGAAAAATTAAGAAATTTAAACATTAACTTTTGAGAAATATTATGGCTTATTACTTTGATATTTTAAAATTATATGTAAAATTTTTATCCTTAATTATTAATATATAATTAATTACAGCACAAAAGAAAATTAAATTAGAAGAGCCAGAAGAAGCAGTAATTCAAGATATTGGAAGTGAATCATTTGATGAAGATCAAAAATGTCCAATATGTTTGGAAACCTGGAGTAATGCAGGAGAACACAGACTTTGTTCTTTACGATGTGGGCATTTATTTGGACTAAAGTGTATAACTCAATGGTTTAATGTTGCAAAAAACGCTGCTGCAAGGAAATGCCCAGAATGTAATTCAAAAGCATCAAAAAGAGATATTAGAATTTTATATGCAAAAAAGCTTTTGTGTATTGATACAATTGAGATAGAAAAATTAAAAGAACAATTAAAAGAAGCTTGTACAAGGAGAGAAATTGTTGAACGAGAAGTTAAAGAATATAATACAAAAGAAATACTTTATAAACAAGAAATAAGTAATTTAAAACTAAAAATTCAAGTCCTTCAAAACACAGTAAAAACATTAACAACGGAAAGGAATGAGTTTAGTGTGGTAAGTGAAAATATAATATTGAAAAAAAAAAAAGTTTTTGACATTTGCAATAATGGTGCCTGTAGAGTAATGGCATACAATCCATGGCACAAAATTTTAGTAGCCTCTTCTGGTAGTGCAATCAATAAAATAGATATGAACTCTCTTTGTGCTTCCTTAAATTGTGCTATTCACAACGGGGCCATCAGAGATGTGGCTTTTCAAGAGCAGCATCCTAACATTCTTTTAAGTGTTGGGTTTGATAAAAAAGTTATTTTAACAGATATAAGAACGAATTTGTTGATACATAGTTACCAATTAGAAACGAATTTATGGAGTGGCTGCTGGTCAAACTATAGTAGTCAGACATTTTTTGTGGGAGGAGCTAGAGGCAACATTACTGAATTTGACATAAGACTTTTGCAATCTGCTGTTTCTTTAAAAGAAAATCCTGAAGATAGGTAAGAAAAAATTCTTTCAAAAATTAGTTTTAGGAAAAACTGTGTTTACGGCACAGTTTTAAATTGATTGTTAAGCTTTGCAACACCTGAAACAAAGTAAATGGAAATTAAATATTTTCTACATCTTTAAATTCTATAAATTACAGTAAATAATTCTAAAGAAAATCATTGATTTTTTAAATTCCGTTAACCTAATATTATTTTATTTTTCTAAAATCAGTTTGATTTTTGTTAAAATCTTCTTCATTTTATTATTACAAAAACAGATGTATACTAGGTAATTCAAAAACAGCATTTTTCTTGAATTTTATATAAATTTATTGACCTACATAAAGGTATTTTTCTAAATGTTAATAATCATCACATGTAAAATTTTAATAACAAGAAACTTATAAAAATCTTTTGATTTTCTAAATATAAATTTTCAATTAACACTTTTTTTACGGCTAATGCATAATATTAATTTTTTTTTTTTAATAAAATTAGATAGAATATAATACAAAAAAATAATTTTCAAACACTTATTAGTTATTTAAATTATAACTGACAGATATCTTAACCATGATATTACTTATTAAAAAATTATTCATTGTTGAAATTCTAAATAAGTACTGCAGATAATCAATGATAGAATAACTTTTAAAAAACTCTTATTTTATACAAACTATTATAAAATTAAGTCATATAAAATATATGTTGCTGATAGAGAAAACTAATCACATAGGTGGTATTGTACTTAATGCATAGAAAACATAAAATCAATAATTATGAGGGGTATTTCTGAATTTTTTTTATTTTGACAACCCAAATCTATACTAAACTTTTATTTTTATTTTAGATCTCCTGTTGTGTCTCTGGCTTCAGTTCCAACAAGTAGTTCAGTTCTTCGTGCAGGTGGCATCTTAGCATGTCAATTGAACTCGTGTTATGCACATTGTTTTAAAGAAGGAAATTATGTGTGTAATCGAATTGATTTTGAAGGACCTTTTACTTCACTACGTTACAATGAAAAGGATCATCATGTATTGCTTTCATGTCGGGCAAATTCTAAAAATCCCTTTGTAAGACATGTAGTATGCACAATGGAAAGAAAAGAAGATCGAATACAATTCAATACGGTGCATTCTTTCAATGCTGGAGGTACACAAAAGTTACTTTCAAGACCATGCTATACAAATTTACAAAGTGATACAATGATTTTAGCTAACAATGAAAGCCTTAATAGTATTACCTCATGGAGCATGTCAACTGGACATGAAGCTTTTAGCTTACCAATCTCCGAATCAGTAGTTGATCTTTGTTCATTTGAAAATGACACTGTATATCAAGCCATTCTTACCTCAAAGAAACTTCATCTTTACCAGCATTTAGATAAAAAAATATAGACATTGTTAATAAGAGTGCTAAATTTAGTCAAATGACTAAGCCCTAAGAGACTTAATTTTTTGATAAGTAACATATGTACATATGGAGAGTTTGTAAATGAAAATTGATTGTTTGTTTATAAGCATGATTTACAGAAATTAAAATTATTGAACATAATGTTGCTATAGTCTTACATCTTCAAAGTGTACAAATTATAGTTGTAAGAAAGTAATTTAGAAAAACTTTTTATACGTATAATAAATCTAAAAGACAAGACTGTAAAATTCAATTTGCTGAAGTTTGATTTCGTCTTTAATAATAATAAATATTTAATAGTGTACTGTAAGAATATGTTTGATAAATAATAAAACTATTATGAAAAAGAATCAATTTATTATTCTTAAATAATTAATGTACATCAAATAAATTTTGTATAAGCTTACAGATTTTTCAATTTCGTCGTAAAGAAAGCAGCGCACCACGACCTTTTATGTATGAAGGTGATATTTATACAGTTTTGATGGTTGCATGTAAGAACAACTCTTTAAAAAAAAATTATAAATTTAAAAAAAAACAATAACTAATCTGAGAAAGATTTCACATTAAAGATCAATAACTGAGCTTTTAAATCTTGAATCAATTTATTGCTAACCTTTTGATAAAGATATGTAACAAGAATTCGCTTTTTCAAATACCTGATAATTTTCTGTAAGTTATAATTTTTGTTAATCAATTGTACTAGTACAAAGAAATATATTTAATAAATACATCTAAAAATAATTAATGATTCAAACAAAAATTTGTTATTACAAGTAATATTTATTGTAATTTAAAATTTTTAAATGCACACAAAATTAAAACGCATGCATCTTAGTGTGAGATCTTTTTCAGTCTAGTTCAACGCGTGTGTACTTTGTACAATTTTGTCGCGATGCTTTAGAAGACTGTATCAGTGATTAATCTACGTTATCGATGACAATGGATAAATGCAACGTGGTTCCTGAGCTTGGAATGTAAACCACTCGCTTTCACGAAGGCATACGTTGTAAATTTTTTTCTGAATCTGATAATGTGTACATAATTAATGACCAGGTTAACTTTGTTCACCCTTCGGCGTATATTAAAATCAACACCAAAAAATGTACAAAATTCGAATATCAACTACATAACGTTAAAGCGTATAGTCTTTTTACAGATGTCTATTTCTAAATAAATCCTCTGCTACGTCAATGTACACTTCAGATCTAAGTAAACTTGAATCTCTTAACATTTGAATGAGGTATAAGAACAAATGTTTTTATGATAATTGGAGCTTAAATTTGTATAATATAAATATTTTTATAAGTGAATAAAAATTTCAGCATGAAGCAGTGGTTTACAAATTTCACAAGTAATTTTGTTTTCTTAATCTTTACAAAATGAATTTAAAAAGAAGCTGCTTATTTACAATTCCAATCCAGTTTTTTCAATAAGAAGCAAAATAAAGTATTACCTACACAAGTTTTTGTATCATTTGCCACAAAAAAATAATTTAAAGTTTTTCGGAGACCGATTTTTAAGAAAATGAAAAAAAGGAAAAATCATTAACCAAAAATGGCAGTTTTTATTATAAATACTTCCTTCGAAACAGATCAACCAGATAATCTGGCAACTAAATCAATATCACATATATAAAATTACACTGTATGATATTATAAAAGGAAAACAATAAAAGTTTACGAAAAATTGCCTTTAGAGCATTTTTCAATGAACTTGTTCTATACAACTGTGAGCAAGAACATCAGAAATAATGATTTGCTCGCATTTTAATCAACTGCTCTTAAAGTACGATACCGACTTGGAATTTCAATGGACTCATTTCACACTCCCACACTTTTATTCAATGTAACTCCACTTTTTCTTTTCTCATACCTATTTTACAAAATAAATAAACAACTATCGGCTTACGAACGATGAATCGCCGAAAAATATCTTATTGTTATATTGTCATAGCGTACATTAGATTTTGATCGCGACTTTGCTATGATGAATGTATTCGAATGCGATAGTTGTTCGTAGACATATCCCGAATTACGAAATAGGTGATGCATATATTTCAAGCTATTGCAATCCAGTCATCACTAACTGAAAAGTTGTTCTGTGGCACGTTCCAAGTCCCAATTGTACGATGAAAGCGCAACTCGTGCGTTATGCTCTTCTATGCCCATGTCGGTTAAACGTCTAATTTTCTCATCTAATTCAGGCATTTTTGATGGTCCTGTAAAAATTTGTATAAAAATTTGTATTTTTTTAATAGAATGTTAAAAAATATAATGCATAAGTAAATCTTTAGTATTTTTAAATTATTAATATATATAAATAAACTGCTAAAAAGAATACATAAAGGAATCTTTGTTTCATGTACGACAATGAGTTTATTTAATAATGAAGACTGATTTTAAGAAAGTTCTAATGTTTTAATAACTTATACTGATAATAAATAACTAGGTGTCTAATATTCACTATGATGAAACAATACTAATCTTATGCACAAAATTCAAATTAAAAAAAATTAGTGTCAAAAATAATATGAAACGTACCACCTGCATAGACGGAGGTCCAGTGTTTGGCAGTTTGACGAAACATTTCTGGTTGTTCTTTGTACTGTTTAGCCACCACTGCATCCTGTGGATCATCTGGTTCTGCGGCTGATAAAAGAGCTTGTAAAGACAATAATACAGTTCGCAGAGTCATTGCTGCTGCCCTATAAAGATATAGGAAATCATAAATTTTATAGTACTTTCAATTTATTATGAAAAAACAAAAACTAAAATTTACCATTGGTCTTTTAGTATGTCTAAGCAAATTGCTCCTGTTACTGAAGATATGTTAGGATGCCATATTTTTGTTATGAAACGAACCTGTAATATTATTAAAATATTTCTGAAAGATGTTATGTATACTATGAATAAAAATAAAAAGTAAATTGAGTATGTTAAAACTATTCAATTCATTTCAACAAATCTCTCAATACTAATTCTTATTTGATGTGTTGCAGAGATAAGATTTAGATTTACTCTGTGATAATATTTAATCGTGTATAAATGTGATTTTCAAGTTATTAAAGTTAAGTAAAGTTAAGTTAAATATAACTAACTACTTATATTACAAATTTATTATAGTGAATATTCAATATAAAATAAAAAAAATTTTTTTTACCAACAAACTAAATTTAATCTTTGAATTTATGAGAAAACTTATTACATTCATGAAAATAAGATGATATGATATGCTAAATGTTTTATAAGTATGTAATTAAATTTAATATTTTGTTTAACATCTTGAAAATACTAAAAACTTATATAATTTATATTCCAGCATTTAAAATTATTTCAAAATATTCAAAATGTTTTCTAGCGCTGTATCTGCAGAAAATATAACTTTTCCTCATACCAGTGCATAAAGAATACATAGGTGCTGGGAGAGAAAGGTGTACTTTAGGCGCTAGTATGAGGAAAAATAGTATATATACCACAGGAGAAAAATTGTCCAGCCCAAACCTCGTATTTGCCACATGAGCCTTCGGCTCGGGTGTCAATTTACATGAGTTCTAGATGATCCAAGTTTTTTCTCGCTAGGTGTATTATGTACACTAGAGAAATATTGGACAAAAGAATATGAAAGTAGGTACTTCATTGAGATAAATTGAAATTTAGAATTAACCAATAACATTGGCTTATTTCTATAGATTCAGTCAGATATTTGATCCATAACAAAAAGAATATTTTGGATAAGTGCACATATACATACAAAAAAAGAAAAATATTTTATATACGTATGTACCATAGCACTTACCAATAGGATTTTCTTGGATATAAATGTTTATACACAAAATATACATACTTTTGGTGGATTGAATGGATACGTCTCTGGAATTTTGATTTCTAGAATAAAATTGCCACCTTCGTATGGAGTGTCTGGAGGTCCTGCTATTTCACCTTTTAGTTCTACACAACTGTCATTAACAAGTTCTACTTTTATTGAACATTGTGCAACCTGAAAATTTAAACTAATCTTAAACATAATTTGTTTACAAAAAATACTTAAGCTATTTTCTAAAAAAATTATATTAGTACTACTCTTTTATTTTTATTCTTATACATGTAAAATAATTGATATTTATAATAAATTTTGTATTCAACATAAATTTAATTTCTTTAATAACATAATACAAACTAAAAATATAAATTAAACTCTTAAAAAGAAAGCTATTTAGTAGCTCAGAATCCAAAGGACCAATTTAGACTTCCGTTACTGATTAATACCAAGTGGGAGAATAAAAAAGACAAAGATAAAATGTTAAAAAGCTATTGTTTTAAATATAGTAAATTTTATAGGTGTAGACTATAAAATTTACTTTTGAATAATGTATATATTTTCTTTTTATATTATAGACTGAATACTGATAATCAGTTGTTTTTTTCTGAATTGCTGTCAACATACTGGTAAACAAAAATTATGAGATTCATAATGGGATCTCAAGAGCTGATAAAGGAATTGCTACACTATGTAACAATAATAAGATATAAATCTATCAAGCCCCCTACATTGTTTTGGTCTGCATAGAGTATTCCAGTATGAAAAGTGATATGAACTTAACCCTTGACATTTCTTGTCTAAAACTAGAGTGGAGAAACTTCTCATACTGATAAAATATTTGCGTCATACTCAGACACTCCTACAGTTTTGTTATTAAAATGAAAGTATTCCACGTGGAGAACAAACTATAAGCGATCTTAGCAATTCTGAAGAGTACAAGCAAGACGAAAAGACGTTCAACGAATCCTCTGAAGAAATGGATAGAAAGAAAAGTAAGCTTTCCATTTTTATTAATTTAAATTATTAGAACTATTAAAGAATTTAAACAGTAATGATGATATTTCTTCAAGTATACTTAAAATAACTGTATTAAAAATGAAATTGAACTACTAATATATTAAGACAAATATATCCTCCATAAGTAATTAAATTAATATGAATGTTTTAGTTATAATAATCTTCTTAATAATAGTTATTAAACATCTAAATGAATATGTATAATTTATAAAAAATATAGCCTAAATTCTATGCAATAGTTTTAAAAATAATTATAAAATTTGCAATTACAAAGATGAAATGCTGTCTTTACAAATTAAAAGCACTATCTTTAATAAATTATTAAGAATAATAAAAGACTACTCTTAATAAAACGTATTGATCTAATAAAATGAACTTGAGTCCTATGCACTGATACAATTATTTTTGTTTACATCGAACTGAAGGATAATTTAAGCACCTTTCTTTCATAAATCTTGAATAAGTATGATTTTTTTTTTAAATTTTGAGAAAACATTGGCTTCTTTTACCTAAAGTTATACTTGAACACAGTTTTCATTGAGCAGAAATAATGCTTACTTAGATCAACTTCATAATTGATTCAATTATTAGATTTTCTAATATCGAACATGTGAAATTGCATTAGTTACAAATCAATTATTTAGATACGGGAGAAACATAAATGCTTGATGTTTTAATGACTATAGAAGCTCCAAGTAGCTGAAGGATGTCTCAAATGCAAGTCATTGCAGTCAGTAGTCACTTTACAATCAAATAGAAACTTGGTAGTTGGTACAGTGCCAGTGTCAGCACTCATACAAAGAAAAAACAGCAAACATCTGAAAGCTTTGAAAATTCTCTGAACGGAGGAAAACGTTATCGTCGGGACGACACATCCCCGACGAAGACGGCACTTTTGCAAACCTGTCAATCTTTATACATGCGCACATTTCTTTAAGGATTACGCAATTTGCGAGGGGAAACAAATGCAAAAACAGGATACAATTTGTAACCTGTGAATCTCGATTGGTATACACAAAGTCCTCGGTGAGGACTGCAAACCTGATGCACACAGTCCCACGTTCAATCGGTTACAAGCATTGAGATAAACTCACCTCCTCACTCTTTATAACCTCTTTGAATTCTCGCTTGATCCGCTGGGCTGCGATGTTCGTCGCCATGACTCGCTGCCCTGATGCACAGGTTTTTCGGAGTAAATCGAAAGCGACGGACAGACCGAAGCGATAGTGCGTGTACAATGAGAATAGGGTGAATTTATATATGTATAAAAAAAAGAAAACAAGGTGGTCAGCACACCACTGTCATCCTCGTAAATCCTCTCTCTCTCACTCTCTCTCTCTAGAGTCTAGGTATCTGCCTCTAATTCTCTCACGTTTGCACACTCCGCGAGCGTTCGAAAAGCACCTTGTCAAGAGCCAGTCTGTTTATTTTCCTCCCTTTTCCCTCACTTATCTTCAACTTTATTTTCTCTTATCCGCACAATTTCACTAAACTCGCGTTGGATCTATTTCTTTGCAAGAAGAATTATCACGGAGAAAGAGGAAAAAACACGTTGTTTTTTTTTGGAGTACTCGGACGGACTTACTTAAATGTGCGTGTGACTGTGTGTGTATAATTCGCGAATCGCGCGAGTATATAGGTGTATCGTTCTTTGTTGGGGAGAGAGAGACAGAGAGAGACAGAGAGAATTAGGAGAGAGTGAGAGAGAGAGAGAGAGCAGTGTGGTAGACAGATCTGTTTGATATGGCTAGATTGGCGCGGGAGAATCGCACTATACGTGTATGCATAAATACCGCGCACAAAACTCGGTCGAATACTTTAGCGATTCTCTTAGTTTTGCCTCCGGGGTGTGTATGGAGCGCGGCGACACGTGTGCGAAACTGGTGCCACTACTGCTGCTGCCGAGGTTTTTGAGTTTCACGTGGAATTTGTATATATACCTGTATAGGTCACCGAGATCTATTTAGCGCGGGGGATATATTCGGGGTTAAGTGTGCGGTCTCTCTATCTCCACCGTTCGCGCTGTAAGCATATATATAAGGAAAAGTATATAAAGAATTGAGAGAAATAGTTGACTGTCAAGTCCGCGCTAAGCGACGGCAAATCGCGTGAGAATCGAGGAAGCGAGGAACTCATCAGTAACCGCAACTATATTTGCGAGACTCGACTCACGAGGTCGTGTGTTGTCTTTCTCTCTCTCTCTCCGTCTTGTTGGCGGTCGCTAGCTGTCTTTGAACTTTGAAGCAGGATGTCTCGCTCTTTCTCTTTTCAATTAATGCGATTCATCGTGCGCGCGCTTGTGGCTCGCGATCAAAATGCTATGTACGCGACACACAGTCGCAAATTATAGCGATTCACGGATCCGCTCGCACCAATATTTATAATCGAAATCGCCATGTTGGCATGGCGCGGATTTCGAATGTTGTATAAAATGAATCTTCTAAAAAATTTGTTCGTTGCAAATGATATGTAAGCAGGAGGTTGTTTTGTCGTTAGAAATGATAAGATTAGTGAGTAAGTTTCGCAACGTTTCAGTTTTCTAAAGCAGCTTTGGTTCTTATATTATAGCACGTATTATTTTCCCTCTCGACAGTACTATGTACTAAGTATATGTACGATCTCCGAATACTATTTTTAAAACTTATTTTCAATAACGAAAATTTAATTTTGAAATGCAGTTTTCGAAAATATTCATCAATAAATACAATATTTTATCTGTTCACAGTAATCCTTGAAGAACAATCAATTTTCACCAAGGTTTTATATCGGGACTTTCATGATTTAATTTCTTTAAATAATAAATAACAAGATTTCTAGAGTAACAAATAGACATAATGAAATGGTTTATTTTTGATATTTTTATAATTAAATAAGCTTTCATTTGTAGCGAATAAATTCAACGGTCCAAAATAAAACTTTTCGGTCTAAAATCATTTTGTCTCATACACCGCTTTATAATGCAAACACAAAGAAATATATTTATATCTACAGAAGTGTAACTTAAAATACACCATTAACAAAGACTGTAAATCTAATCAAAATATTATTGTATCTGCACAATTTAAATAAATTATAGATGTAAAAATTTTTTGTTAAATTTTTAATAAACATAATTTTTTTTTTAAATACCTATTTAAATAAATTAAGACCAATAAAAATTATTAATGATCATGTGCATGCAGGTTTAAAATAATAATAAATTATAAATATACTTACCAACTGATTCTCTACAATTAAAATGTAATCG
Source organism: Megastigmus dorsalis (assembly GCA_900490025.1). Taxonomy (NCBI): domain Eukaryota; kingdom Metazoa; phylum Arthropoda; class Insecta; order Hymenoptera; family Megastigmidae; genus Megastigmus; species Megastigmus dorsalis. Next base: position 25,041 of record UELU01141326.1, read on the forward strand.
ATTAAATTTCTAGTTTAATTATGATTGATTGTGGAATTTGGGTCAATTTCAGGCTTGTGCTATTTTTTAAATTAGTTTTAATAAAACACACAGGTTTCACATTGCTACAATTTTTCTTTCATACTTACATCTATAAAATTATAATTAATCAATCGAGTACATAGTACAACTATTGCCTATCATTAAAAAAATATTATTCTTTTTATGTTATCGCGTAATAATGAAATCGATGAAAGAATATTTCCATTCATTCGCCATGTCTTTATACTGAAACGAATACTCAAAGAAACGGCACGTTTTTAAGAAAAACAGACGCGTTAAAAATCTTAAATAGCTATTTTTATCACACCCTCGTTACAATAGCGGTCTCCGACAATACTAATTTCAAAGTATATGTATACTTACGCACAATTTTTTTTTAAATTTTGTATAAACTTATTTAATAGAAAGTGCCTATTTTATTTATACTGTTATCAGCCAGGCTGTTATCTGAAAAAAAAATCCTTTAATAGCATTAACAATAAACGTATATATATATAAATAAAAGCTTTTTGAAGTTGCTTGCAGTTTTGCTTCTCTGATTTATATACTTTTTTCAATGAAGAGCGTTGAATTTGAAGTCGATATTCTAGTGTAGGTTTTCTTACTAGCGTAGAGATGTAAATATCGGAGTAGGTAACCGTAACCCAGACAGACTAGGCTACACAAGGACGTTCTTCGATAAATGTAGGCACAACCACTAGAAGTCGCTGATTTCATTAAAATGATACTATATAGTAGGTAGGGATAGACAAGCAATTGAGAAACATATATGCTAACTAAGAAACGAGGACGGAGAGATAGATACAATGTATTAGAAAAAGACGGAGAAGGAGGAATAAATAGAGAAAAAGACAGAGACAGAGAGAGAGAGAGAGAGAGAGAGAGAGAGAGAGAGAGAGAGAGAGATGAGAGCGAGAGATATATGCAAGTTAAAAATAGTTAAGATTATAATCAAAATAAACGTATTGAATAATTTATTGAATAACTAAAAGGATTTTTTAAATCAAATATATATGCAACACGGAAGTAAAATAGTACATTGTGTATTATAGGATAAATAAAAGTGATATTACGAGCTGGGACACGTATATAATGTAATGATACAATATTTTTTAATCTAATTTTGATTGTGCGCGCTCAGATCTGACAGGCAATAAAATCGAAAAATTTAATTTAAATAAAGCTTCAAGTGTACGTGCAATACGTTCGACTATAGAGGAATTATATTGGATTTTTGTTATCTTATCTTAAAAAGTAAATATATAGTCTTATTAGCTAAATACATATTTTAACAATCCAGACTCGAGAAAAAAGATGCGACAAATTACATTCTAGTGAAATTACAACAAAGTCAAAACAAAGTAAAAAAAGAGAAGTCGGCGAAAAAGAAACTTGCTAATATAGCAAGTATATGTTAGATGAAATTAAAGTCGAATCTTGAGCGTTGTACTATATAGAGTATGCGAGATAAAGGGAGACGGTATAAAACACTCTCTTATACAGCCAAGAGATGTGTGTATGATCCGTCTGCACACGTGCGCGTGCGAGAGAGAGAGAGAGAGAGAGAGAGAGAGAGAGATGGGAATCGAAAGAGCGGAGACGAGCCGAGGATGAAAGGAAAAACAAAATTTCCGCGCGCGCTGATAATAAAACGTTGGCTGAAGGTACCTATAATAAACATAAGTACGCGTGCGCGCGCGCCCGAAAAATCTTCGTGGTGGTCGAACTGTTGCGCAGCTCATTCTTTCGCTCTTTCTCTACTCAGAGGAGTGTCGTATACTTACAAGAAAAAACGATAGAGCCAATTACGACTGACGCGAGAGAAAGATGAGATAGAGAAAAGAACTGACCGCCGCGCCTCGCGTAATGTCAATGACGTAGATCGCTCGTCATGCTGTAGCTCAAGCCACACGCGAGCTCACGTCCGCTCGGTATACTTCGTTGTTTACTGAAACTTTCGTATATATATATGTGCCTTTAGGTGCTATAGAGATGATTTATTGTCAAACGATCCTTAAATGAACTTTTATGATAACGAACGCGTATATGATACAATTGTAGTTCCAGAATGCGGCGATAATTGACAGGTGCATATTTCGAGGGAAAGATTTGCGAACGTTGGAAATCTTCGATTTCCATTGATAAGATCGCTTATGCAAATTCAAGTAGAATATTATCTGATACTTTTTTGCCGTTTCATGTTTGCGAATAATATTTTGCATTGGCTTATGATGCTTCAATTAAATAACAGTTACTAGCCTTTTTTGTTCCATTTTAATGACTATATAGAGATTTTTGTAAGCTTTAGATGCTAATTCATTACTTGAATATTTTCTAAAGCTTAAATTTTAATGATTGCATCGTGTATAATAAATAAGATTATTTTGGGTAATAAGTTGTAATTTTTAATCGACGATTGCTTTTTTACCGGTTTCTGTGTGAATCTCATAATATATATAATTTTACTTGTTAACTTTTAAAAAAAAAATATACTGATTACAATATCTAGAGTCAGGGACCGTTTGTCTAGAATCCAATTACTTGAATCAGATACTTATATTCATATTTCTAAGACAAAAATAAAGTATTTCGGCGAATTAAAAGTATTGGCGGCAAGAAATCGATTGATTGTTTCAAGCAAACGGATTACAATGAATGTATTTATACTTGAAAGAAATAAACTCTTTTATACAGCTTAAAATTTAAATACTATAATCGTACTAACATAATATATAGTTAAATTAATAGTAAAATGTCCATCTTGTGATTTGTTGTTCAGTCAATTGATCGGAGTTTTACTTAATTAAAGTTATTCGATTATATCGACATTACTGTTTTTTATGCATACTTATCTCGCAGAATATACCTTGGCTTCGATTGAATTCATTTAAAAAACTGCAAGGTCTGTATAGATATAACACGGATTACATCAATCAAAGTAAAATACTTTTTCGTACTTTGATTTTGTATGTATAAGCTATAAACTATAAACTATATAATTTAATAGCTAGGTACAAAAGTACTTCAATAATAATTTGAAACTTTAATCAGAACATACCTCGAAAAGAGAATGCCCATATACCTGCCCATAATAGAATTACATACGAAACTTGCACTATGTATTAGAATATGAAAAGTCGTTTAATTTAGAAAAAAATTTAACTCCCCAGCTAACTTGAAAGAAAAAAGGTGTATAAAAAAGGGGCCGAGTTGATGGTTCCCTACTATGCTTATACATGGAAGTAGAAACAGATGAGTGTGGGAAGACTAATTTTCAATGAAATTTTCATCAACTTTCCCTTCGGAAAGTCGGAAAGCCAAAATTTTTTAAATTAAATGTTCTTTTACGTTCTGAATAATGACATAGGTTTTGTATAATAACGGTGTCACTAAATACTAAATAAGTGGATTTAAATGGAGGGGGATTACAGTTAGCGCTATTTAGAGTTTAACAAATTTTGTATTTTTTATTTCTTAGATTATCTTTCTATGGAAAATCATTTCGTTTGTATGATATACTATAAAGAATTAAAACCTTTTACATGAATATACAAAATTATGTTGCTTTGCAAGTTTTATTTCAAAAGCAAAATATATTTTCTATTATTTCATATATTTTCTATCATTTCTATTATTTATTTCAAAAGCAAAATAAATTGTGCTTTAATTTCGTAATACGATGTCTATGCTTACTATTTACCTACCTATTTTTAACATGAAAATACCTGTATATGTATTAGTGCCAGTCGAGTATTTAAGCGATAATAGACAAGCGTCAAATATTTAAACATATTTTCAGACAAAGATTTTAACTTTGAAATCGATATTCTTTATTTTTTTACAATCAAACACATTTTCACTCGATTTTGTTTCTATGATTGCTCTCAAATAAAAAAGAATGTACCTATATTTCCGCGTGGATTAGTAATATGAATTGCGTACATGTAAATATCATTAACATTGGATTTCAGCTGCAATGGAATATAACATATATATATGATACGTAAATTTGGATATCATTGTTCCACGCGAGTTTCCACTTGGTATAGTATTGCCTAGTGAATATACCTAATATATACTGAGCAAAATAACTATTTTTACGTACATATATTTACATAATATATAGGTATGACTTTTTAAAAAAATAATAAATATTTTGTTTAAATTAAATTATTTAAAACACTGTTGTATATTATAAATTAAATTATTCATTAGTTCTAAATATATTCTCGGTTTTGTAATTAAAAAGACAATATGATAGATACCTATAAGATAACCGCAGCTATAATCGTTGATTTATTGTTGGTATGCTTTTTTAGAAGCTAATTTATTTGTTCAGGTTATGCAAATAGGAGCACCGATAATTTAATAAATTTTGATGGGATTATTGTGTATCTTTCAAAATAAATACGATTTTTATAGAAACTGCAACATCGATAAGATATTTTTATAAAAGATGACGTAAAACAATGACGATATTAAATAAACAACATTTTGCATGCAGTTTGAGATATTCTGTTGAATTTGCGATTCATCGCAATTAACGGAAGCATATGATTTTGCTCATTATGCTATGTATAAACACGGATCGTAATCTGCTCATGGAGTGTAAGCGTTGCAAAACAAATAGTAAATTTAATTTACTCATAGTAAATAGCTGTAATTATAATTTAAGTTTTGATAAATTTATACAATTTTATAAAGAATTATTATAATTTATACAGTACAAATGCATTTTTTATGTAATCGCACGAAAAATACACATCGCTAAAGCATTTTTAACGATTTTTTTAACGTATTCATAAAACTCATTACAAATTTTCACGGTTTTTCAATGAAACAACTTTTTACGCTTTAGAAACCGATAAGAATGTATTAAGTAATAAAACTTTAAAGCACTTAAAAATGTGTCATGACGAACGATGTGTACTCTAATTAATTCACATTATTCTAATTACTTACTTCATGGAAAATTATAGTTATCTTAGGCAGAAAGCATGTAGGTAGTAATGCAGTATTTTGGAACAATAATACATTAAGTATACTTAGAGAAATAAA
>UELU01141326.1:30160-51549 GCA_900490025.1 Megastigmus dorsalis
ATAAACACGGATCGTAATCTGCTCATGGAGTGTAAGCGTTGCAAAACAAATAGTAAATTTAATTTACTCATAGTAAATAGCTGTAATTATAATTTAAGTTTTGATAAATTTATACAATTTTATAAAGAATTATTATAATTTATACAGTACAAATGCATTTTTTAACACAACTTTTTACGCTTTGGAAACCGATAAGAATGTATTAAGTAATAAAACTTTAAAGCACTTAAAAATGTGTCATGACGAACGATGTGTACTCTAATTAATTCACATTATTCTAATTACTTACTTCATGGAAAATTATAGTTATCTTAGGCAGAAAGCATGTAGGTAGTAATGCAGTATTTTGGAACAATAATACATTAAGTATACTTAGAGAAATAAACTTGATGTACCTAAACATTTATTTTTCTCAGTTATTTTCCATATTAATTGAAACTTTGATTTGGTTCTTTATGTGCGGCGATTAAAAATAAGTACATTGTGTTAAAATAAAGGAAATAAATATTTGAATTTATTCTTAAATTCGTAATACTTCTACATATTTCTGAAGATTTTTTTGTTGTTTATTTTTATAAGCATGTAAGAGATAAATTAACATAAATAATTATATATATTAAAAACAAATGAAGCTTTAACAATTGTAGTTCTTTTTGAAAAACAGATTACTCTAGAGTTAAAACAGTTGTAAATAAAGTTAATTAGTTTAAAACCAATCATATTTTAAAACATTCGTCTCTAGATTTGAATTTTACGTAAAACCTGTTAGAAAACAGAGCAATAACCAGAGTTTTTCATAAACTATTATAGCATAAGCAAAAAATTTTACTAATAATGGGCTTGTGACTGTCGATCGTTATCGAAAGCTCGACAACACCCATAAATAATGGAAACAAATATATTTTCCATTATTTTGACACACTGCACGGAAATCATAAACACAATATCTCCCGCATCCGAAGCATCAGTATCTGAGAGGCGTAAATCTCGCGCGCCAAACATACGACGTAGCTTGAGTGGAGGAGAGAGAGCAAAGATGCGAGAGCGCGCGGGGGATGCTAGCCAGTGGATGCGTTGGTGAGGGTAGGAAAAGGCGGAGCCAACCGGTACGACGTCACTTCCGTCTCTAAGCACGAGCCTCGCTCGCATTGGCCAGGCGACTCGGCAACGACGACTCACGAGTCACGACGACGTGCCTTTTGCCGGCCAACCGCTCGACGCCTCGACCGCTGCTGCAGCGCCGTCTGCGCTCTCTCCGCTCAACCTGCGACGTACCTTACCAGATCACTATATACCTAACCATTCGTTTCGTTTTTTCTGCCCCTTGCCACTGCCTATGCTCTGTTCTGCTCTCTCTCTCTCTCCCTCTCTCTCCTCTCTCTCTTCTCTTTCTCTCCCTCTCTCTCTCTCTCTCTCTCCGCCCGACGTCGATCGGCTGGTCTCCTATGTGTGCGTCGGGTCGCCAGTGATGCCCGTCTCGCAGCCAGTGCGTGCCAAGAGTTTGTTACGCGCAAACTTGGAGAAGCCCAGCAGTAGCGGCTACTTACAGAGCAGAATGCCCAACATCAAGGTCTTTAGCGGCACCTCGCATCCGGATCTCGCGCAGCGGATCGTCGACAGGCTCGGCATCGACATCGGCAAGGTCGTCACCAAGAAATTCAGTAACCTCGAGACATGGTACATATACGTCTAATAGCATGGAGTTTGCGCTCCTCGCTTTCCCGATTCCCTGCATTACATATACTCTTTTAATTCGTTTTGCGCTTGGCCGCAAGTGTCCCTCGGAGTCTCGGCTTCCCTCGGCCTCGCGGTCAAGCGCGTCGCCGTCCACGCGCTCGGACATCTCGCTGCCACTCCGGTCACTTGGGATTTTATTTACCTTTTAGCGTGCGCGATCGCTGGGGCCACGGGACGCGGCAGTGGTGGTGCTCCAGGCCCCCGTGTCAGGTATACAGAGCGCGCCGAAAGTTTGTGCATCGATCGTGTGTGTGCCATGTATTTATTCTCTGTCAATATCCGCGACCACGTGCTCGAGCGCGCCAACGGAGCGAATCGCCTCGCCGACCGAACGCGCGGTTTTCTCGCCTTCTCTCCTTACCTCGTGTGTCATGGATATCGCGATCGCGGCTCTTTCTCTAGCTTCTATACGCTACTTAGAAGCGTCGAGCTGGCCTTACGGCTTATAGACGCAGCTAGAACGCCTCGGCTTTGTAATCACGAGTTTCGTATGATTTGCTGAGATTTAGTTTCGAAGCCTCGCCAAGAGATGTACGAAAATTTTTTGAATCTTAATAGTATGAACTTTTTCTAACAGTCTGTTTCTCGCTTCGGCATTATGTGTTTGTTGTTGCGGGGGGAATATATGTTTGTTAATTTTTCAAAGTTGAAATATTAGATTGCAATACGATTTGCAGTAAACGATAAACATTGGTTGAATGCCGTTATAAATGCGCTCTACTGGTACCGAAGAAGTTAGCTAATCAGTGTCTTTCTTATGGCGTTTTTTTTTAGCTTTTTTTTTGTGAAATAATTTAATGAAACGGAATAATTGCTGACCGAGTTTTACTAAGTATCGAAATTCCGGTGTTTGGTAAAAGTGTACATTTACGTTTATGCATACAATCAAGTTTTCAGTCTTTCTTGAGATTATGTACCTATTTTTTGACCTACAAGCAATGCGTGACGTTTTGAAGCAAATTACGGTAATAAGAATAATAAATGGTTATTATATAGTGTCCCTGTAAATTCTACCTATTCATTTATGTAAGTGTGGCTACATACTTACATATGCAATGTTTCACTGTGAGAATTAATTAATAGCTGGTTGTTATTATACTATAAACCAGATATATGCTCTGATACATTGCTTTTGTTAGATAAAGTTCTATTTTTAATATTATAAACACAAAGTATAACATACATTTGTTATATAAAAATGATATATCGCACAAATAAAAGAAAATACTATGCATTCATTACCATTTACCTACTAGATTAGTTGATACTCTATCATATTAACTTTGTTCCAAGTGAATTTTATTTAACTTTACTTAACTTAAATTTTATTTAATTTTACTTATTTAACTTTATTTAACTAGTTAAATTTTGTTTTTCTTTACTGAAATTTATCATGTAATTTTTAACTGTGAATGACATTAAATAATTCAAATTTTATCTGCTTACTACTCATTGACCTAATCTTCTTCATTGATGTTGCAATCAAAACAGTATCGTCAATGCTATAATCTTGTTAGTTTCTAAGTAAATATAAAAACTTTTTATCTTATAAAAATTTGTCAAAGTTCACTTTTAAAAATTCACAAATTAAAATAAAAAATATCAACTTATCTTTGATAGAATACAATATTTTCTATACATCTTAAATAGTATGAATTGAAATGAATGGGTAGAATTATAAAATTAATTATTTCAAGTAGGCTGAATTTGTAACTAAGTCAGGTTAAATCCAATTTTTATTCAGCTTTGTTTTTAAATTAATTTATGTCTTGTATTCTTAGTGTCGAAATTGGAGAATCAGTCCGAGGAGAAGATGTCTACATTGTGCAGAGTGGCAGCGGTGAGGTCAACGATAATCTGATGGAGTTATTGATCATGATCAATGCTTGTAAAATTGCATCTGCATCTCGTGTTACTGCAGTCATCCCCTGTTTCCCTTATGCCCGTCAGGATAAAAAAGATAAGGTATAATTTATCACTGCGTTTTTCGGCAAAAGTTTGATTTACAAGACATTCAAACTTTTGTCATTTTATTGAAGATACTTCATCATTGAAAATGCAAATTTGTGACTCTGCATCAAAATTATTAGCACATTGTAAGAATGAAATCAAGGGTAGTAAGTTATAATTATTAATGCCCATTAATTATTATTATAATAGTAAATATTATTATAAAGTAATAATATACTGTAACAATACATAAATAGTAGTTGCAAATATTCAGTATAATTTATTAAGCAAGAATTTAATCAGGTAAATAAGAAAAAAGAAATTACATAAAAAGATTAATAATTTATTTATAAATTAAGAATTTTAATTATGAAAATGATTTAACTAAATATATTTATATGTTACATTAAATATTTTATATTAAAAATTTAATTTACAATTTAAATAATAATCTTAGCTTTGAAAATAAATGTACCTATAAGAACGAACTTTGCATCGGTTGCTGTAAATTTGAAAATCAAAGTACATTGCTTTTCTAAATCACTTACTTTCAAATTGAATGTCAACGCTCACATGTAAATTCTATTTTTAACTATTATAGTATATTTGAGTACAACCGTATGACATTACTCTTGCTCAACTTTTGCAATACATGCTAGTATAGTATTATGTAATTAAAACCGGTATATGTTAAGCAACCTGAAGACAATATTTACAATCTAATGAACTAATATTTATATTTTTAAAATTCAAACTCTTTTATAATCATAACTCTCATATGATCTCTAGTGCTACGCTACCTTAAATTCTATTCTAACAATTTGTAGTAAGCTTTTTAATCTAAATTTTTCTTTTCAGCATCTATCAATGTATATAATATAGCTTTTAAAAGGAAGAGATATAATATGTATTGTCAAAGTTACAGCCATCTTTACTTGTTTGCAAGACTTTATAGCCTAACTTTTAAAACGATGCAACTACCATCAAAATCAGACTATTCCTTTAGACATGATGTTAAATTTTTCTATCGTTGCTGTTCTGGCAGGGAGGTGATGGTGGGGACAAGTCAGACTCCTCTAAGAGTCAATTTGTCATGAAGTCGAACGAGTGGAAATTCAGGGTAACTTGTGGCGCTCCTTTTTTTTCTGCTCATTTTTCATATTTTGATAGCTTGGCCGGAAGGGAGAAATTTAATAGGTGAATACGGGACTATGGAATACACAAGTTCATAACTGTTAAAACATATTATACAAATAACACATTTTATGAAAATCAACATTTGTGTTTGTTAAAATCATCTATTAACTCAAGCAATTTTAAAAAATTAACTATGTTATCATTTTTATCAGAAAATCTTTCAAATTGAAAGTAAGAAACTTTAAAGTTTCTTTTCTGTTTATAATAAAAAAATCCATTTATGCAGCATGCTGATTTGTAATAAAATCCTTTTTACATTTATGGATAAAAATTTTCAATTATAAGTTTTTAATCTGTTGGTCAATATTTACATGAAAGTTCTAGGCAACTCTGACTTATAATAACAAGAAGGTTATCAGTTAGTGGATAACCTACACTGTTCGCTGCAAGATCGATGCATGAAAAAGATCGTGTGGGGTACCTTGAACATTTACAACATAATCAAACGACAGACACAAGACTCTTATTTATATAACACGGAGTTGTATATGTATATGAGATACTTGGCTGAATCATTTAAAACTTTAAGATTGCATGAACTTAGATTTCCTGGATTTCACATTGATAAACTCATCAAAAAATTAATCAAAGGCATGATAGGTGAAAAAGTTGTAATGTACTGGAAATGAAAAATCAAATACTACTATTTGTTTGAAAATATTAATTGTTGTTTACTTAAAAAAGGATAAATATAATTTTATTACATTACATACTATACAAATCTTATTCGATAAATCTTTGAAAAATACTATACAGTTGATTATTATTAAATGAACTGTATTTTTCTCTTAAACTATAATATACTTACATATTTGGTTGTTTAAAAACCAAATTAATTTCAATAACATGTATAAAAGTCGAGCCTCAACAATACTTCTTATGGATACCTTCAAGCAATAAATAAAAGAATTTGCAATTCTATACTTAATATTTATAAAATTTAGAATGAGACATACAAAACAATATTAATTATTAATTTAATGAATCTATTGATAAAACTTTTTTATTTATGCTGAGAAATGACTTAAGATTTTATTTATCAACATTTCATGCTATTTATACATTTAGTTATATTTTGAATATATACATTTTCATTCGCAAAGTTCTGAATAGATGGGTGTTTTCAGGACTTTGTGCCCGACCTGTCGACAGTGAGTATAAAAAAGCAAAAATTAGCAACGAGAAGCGAGATTTTCGAGTGAAGCGTTTGCCATTACTATGATTATAACTCGATGACCAGTTTAGATTTGCAATTCTTATTTTTTTCCTAAACTATTATCCTTAAATTTTGTCTGGACGTTCATTACCATTGTTATATGTATTTCTTGTTATTATTTTTACTATTGTTGTGGTAGGACTAACAAAACAAATCCAAATTTATCATATACATAGTTCAAAATTATGTTTATACCCTCATGAAATCAATGCGGAATATTCGGTAAAGGCACATTGACTAGTATCTGAATGAGAGGGCAAAATATTAATATAATAGCACTGTTACTGTATCATTTTATCCTTTGAAAGCGTTTTCATGTGGGGTTTAGTACACATGCGTATGTTTTCGCCTACTGGGTGCACTACTACTAATTTATCATCCACAAAATTAAATTTTGCTTATCAACCTATTCTATTTATATAAAGAAAAAATTATTTGTAATTCTTTAAGTTTATTAACATCTTATCCAATTCTCAATAAAATTAAATTTATGTTTATTTTTATATTTACATCCAAAATAATTGGTTTTATAATATATTTATGCTGAACATTAAAATAAGCTGCATAAGTAATATACAATTTGTTTCTTTTGAAACTAGAAAAATGATAGAATATGGAAAATTTTACAATTTTATCATTTATATAAAAAATAAGTACTAATATTTCACGGTAATACAAGTAATTAAATTAAATAGAAAGCCTATAGAAAATTATATCATATATGTATATTTGATGTTCTAACTTTAATCAAAATAAAGTTAGATTTGATTATGTATAATGTCGCTAATTTTTTTTTTTTAATCTGCAAGTCTTAAAAAAATTACATATAATTTTTCCCCTTCCAAGGCATAACTAATCTTGGGAAAGCTTGACTACTTATTGATAAAATGGCGCTTAAGCAAGAATGGACTGCTGATTGTCTCCAGTTTTATAACAGCATTTCTAGAGCTTCTTGCTCGGCATATTCTAACAAGGAAAAATTAACATGAATCAGCTATATGTGACGTTGCAGTTCATCTTAGGCCGCAGAATGATAGATATAAATTATTTTAATTTTTCTTATCTAAAAAGTAGAGTACATTTTGACACTAAAAGCTTCTATACACGCAATTTCAAAGATTTTGCTGCTTTACTTGAGAATATTTTTCAGCTTCTTTCATGAAATAATTTGGATGTCGACAACACGGATTTCTATATCGTAATTTTATGCAATGTTTCTTTTAATGAATTATTAGAATTTCAGAGAATCGTTTTACATTTGTTTAGTATATGTATATACATAGTTTCTTATTGAATCAAGGCATTTTAAAATTCGTTATAGAAGTTCAATTAACAAAAATATATACCGATATCAATATTATAAATATATATAAATATATATATATATAAGTATATATAAATATATGTATTTGTAAAACCAAAATATAATTAAATTAATTATAAGCATTTAATTTGATAGAAAAGTGCAATTTTACTCGCTTTGCTTTAACGCTTCTTTCTGCGTAAATAACGCAATCTGTTATCAATTTGCGTGATTTTACTGTCAATAAATGTACTTGGCTTTTTCGTTTTTATTAATTCCTTTAGAAATGTACTGCTTTGCTGAGGTCCTGTCGAGTTTAACAGGGGTGCATTTGCAACACTTTTTCCTCTATATGTCTTTTTTTGTAAAACGCCTATAAGTTTTTTAATATAAATGTTTTGTATACTAGGCCATTGTATTCATATTTTGTCCCCTCCACGAAGAATTATACGTGAATTGCAATATTTTTTCACTCCTTTTATAGACTTATGGACACGAGGAAAGCTAACGTGTTCAGTTTGTCATTCAAGCTTTTTTTATATATATATATTTTCTGTGTACACTGCAGCCTCTATATCTCAATCAATCGGTTAACTTGGCTTTTTTTTGACATTTTTTTTAATCTCTTTTTTGTAACAAAAATTAATCAGGAGACTTTTCAGATTTACAGGGAATACACAGTTGCAAATGGACTTCGAGGACTCGTGTAATTGTAATGAAACGGAACGCTTGTGTATGCTAACGTCGCATTTTACGAATTTTACAGAGTCGAGCGCCGATCTCCGCCAAATTGGTGGCGAACATGCTCTCGGTCGCCGGAGCTGATCACATCATCACCATGGACCTACACGCCAGTCAGATCCAAGGATTCTTCGACATTCCCGTGGACAATCTGTTCGCCGAGCCCGCGGTTCTCAAGTGGATCAAGGAGAATATACCCGAGTGGAGAAATAGTACTATCGTATCTCCGGACGCCGGCGGTGCTAAAAGGTAAAAGCTTTTGCCCACAAGGTTGATATTTAAGGGAACGGTATAAATTTTGCTTTAAAGAATTTCATTTTCGCTAATTAACCCATTAAATCCTGAGCCGAATCTAGGTTAGATAGCATCAAACTAACTATTGGATTGGTGGCGTAGCCGAAAAAAAAGTATTAATTGTTTATAAAAAATGATTTAAACAAATAGATAAAAAATATGTAATTTTGGAAAAATCATCAGTCACGAAAACGATCACTCATAATTTCACCTATGCCTCTGATAATGCATTAGTTTATACCATTTTTACACTAACAATTTGAAGTCCGACAAAAAACGTGACTAAGGTTTTCTTTATGATTTTTCCCCGAAAATCGATTGCCGCGAAAAAACACGGATACTTTTTTTCGGTTATGCCACCAATCCAATAGTTAGTTTGATGTTATCTCGCCTAGATTCATCTCAGGATTTAATGGGTTAATTTGAATTAAAATAACTATTCGATAATCATTGCACTCCTACTTCTTGCATTTACATTTTTTATCACAAATATAGTATTCTGCTTTCCCGTGAATCCTTAACTACCTAATAGAGTTTTAAATAAAAACTATCGATCTTATGATTATGAACAATGAATGTTTTTCCAACAGAGTAACGTCAATAGCCGACCGATTGAATGTCGATTTCGCTCTGATCCACAAGGAAAGGAAAAAGGCAAACGAAGTGGCCAGTATGGTGCTTGTCGGTGACGTTAAAGAAAGAGTAGCCATTCTGGTGGACGATATGGCCGACACCTGTGGAACGATCTGCCATGCCGCGGACAAACTCGTGGAAGCAGGTGCCACGAAGGTCTACGCAATCCTTACCCACGGCATATTCAGTGGACCCGCCATTAGTAGGATTAACAACGCGTGCTTCGAAGCTGTCGTGGTAACAAACACCATTCCTCAGGATGCGCATATGAAAGACTGCTCGAAAATTCAGGTACAGCCAAATTCATTCATTGAAAACTATTTATGAAATATATAATATTAGATATAATTGATCGATTATGTGTGTCTAATGTTATAAATATTTGTTCAGTGTATCGACGTTTCAATGATGTTTGCTGAAGCAGTCAGGAGAACCCATAATGGAGAATCAGTGTCATATTTATTTTCGAATGTACCGTATTAAGTGCTACTTTATCTGAATAGCTAGATGGGCTAAGTAAGAATGCAATTGTACGTTAGTGATTTAATACAACTATCAAATAAGGATGGAGTGAGGACTTTGCCAGAGTGACTCGTTTTGATGAATGGTGACGATGTTAAGCTCTAAAATTCAGAATGTCCATGACACCTTCATAAATATCATCTCTACATGTCTCGTGGTAGCTTGCACTCTGGTTTTGTCACATTAAGGAGCCTATGCGTCAAAAATTGTACCACTATTATATTAGACAGTTAGGAATTACAGGCGTATCTAGAATTATTTTCTGAATTCACAAATTATGTAGCATAAGTAATATGACTTCGTAAGTATCGAGGCCAATATCTGCATTCACGACGATGAAAATTTGCGTCCTGTAGTACTTATTAGTAATTCAACAAAACAATGAGAAAAAACCGTGTCATTGGCAAACTGCCCTTAATCTTCCTTTTTTTTTGCATTTAATGGACTTCAGAATTGGCGGTACTAAACATTTCTTCTTTTTGAAAATGAAACCATAATGCGAATCACTATATTTTTTACAATTGGGCACGAATTTTTTATACTAAACCGTTGATAGTACTTGCAATAATGCATACTTTTTCTTACTCAAACATTTGACAAATAATTGGTTTTTGACCATTTTCAAAATATTTCGATATACATTATTATTTTGAGATAAAAATTTTTGACATCTAAATGTTTGATATAAAACGAAAAAAAAATCATTTTAAGTATCAGTTTACTTGTTCAACCTATTTTTTAGGATCGCGTACTGATATTCCTTTTTTTATAGTTACTGCTTGATTTACATTGTTATAAAATCATAATATGGAATAGCTGTGAAAATGTTTTTTGATACTTCAAAATTAAAATATATTTAAGGTAGATTATTCTAAATTTGGACAGAAAAATGTTTCCGAAAAATATTTGTTAGCATCTGTACACATAATATTTTGTTATTAATTTGCTTCTATATGCGTTGTATTTGAAAATATTAAACAGATTTTCATTTTTGCAAAACAAAGTAAACAAAAATACTACGTATTTTTATTCAATGAAAATGTATCTAGAAATTTTCATCACTTGAACTTTACTAAAATATTTTTAAAATTTCAATGGTAAGTAAGAGTCAAAATTATATGACGATTATTTTAAAGCAAAAACTTGGTTTTTCTAAGTTGCATGCATTTTAAAATACAATAGGTGTGAGCTACTTCGATTAATTGCAGCAAAGTGTACGAAATTCGAATGTACATAATATATCAACAATTTAGATAATTTAGTGAGCAGGTCTCAATGATTTACTAAAGCTGGTCTTGATAAACAAAATTAAGTTAAAATAACAAACATTAAATACCACATAATGATCATTTCGTCATTTTATTTTCATTTTTCTTCGTCAGCCTATCGGAGTACAAAAATTGTAAAGTAATTCAAATTGAGACTACTAAAAGAATAATGGCACTTCAGAATGCTCACAAGGTTTTAACATAAAACACTTGTACAGAACTATGTTTCCTTTTGAGTATTGACATTGTAATTATAACTTATGTACTTTTTTTACTGTAATATTTTAATGAATATCATATTCGATATTTTATTTGAGTGATTTATGCTTTTGTTACTAAATAACCTCACCTAATATCGCCTCCCTCCTGTTAATTGAAAATTTTACAATTTTTTTCATTCGCAACTATGCATTACACGGATATCTATTTTATTATAAATATTAACTTAAAAAATATGCAAAGAAATTACAATGCTTTTATTACATCCAGTGCTTAAAATTATAATATAAAAAAATAAATATCGTATTTATTTTAATGCAAAATAATTGTATGAAATTTATACAATAAAAATAATAACTTAAGTAATTTCACTGTGCATAGAACACACTGGCTCTATAGATTACTTACATGAATACTACAGTAAATTATGCTTGATGATTTGTTGATTCACTTAATCTGTATATAAGTTACCCTGTTATCAAAATCAGTCCCAGAAATTCTATTAAATTTCATTACAAATATTCTGTATCATTTTCCTATCTATTGATAAAACACTAGCAGGATGTACAAAAATTGTTTTGTTGTGCTATAAGCAGAATTTAAAATTCTTTTTTATCCAATTATGATTTCACAGCACCTGGTGGCAATGACACATCAAACACTATTGGTGGGTTGCTTGGTAAATAATTTAAATCACACGTTGAAGCATTAATAAATATTATTTTGCCATCTGAAGATATTCCATAACCTAAAAACAATATTAATCTATGAATAATAGATAATTAGTATGTGAATACCAATTTAAAATATAGAGAATTATATTGTTCATTCTAATATAAAGTATAATAATAAATTCTTCATTTGTTGATTTATTTAAAATAATTTATGAAGTACCACTTTAAGTTTTTTGTAAACTTGTTTGATAGTCACTTCAAAAATAATAATTATAACATTAAAAAAAAAAGTTAAATTACTCGCTAACTAAAATTTATCTTTTATAAAATTACCTTCATGAATGTGCCCAAATACGTGATACTTAGGTTTTACACGATTTTGTACGGTACTCAATAATTCTACACAACCAGCTCTTACTCCACTGCAACAAAGATCACCATGACCTATCGGTGGTGTATGAGTTACTAAAATGTCTGTGTCAGCTGGAATCATGTCCCATTTGGATAAACACGGTTCTCCACGTGGTACATTGAATGCCCATTTACAAAATTCTGGTTGCCTATATCAAGAAAATGCTTTATTATACTATATTTTTAAATAAAGTTTTCATAAATTAATACTTATGTTACTTAGTAAATACAGAAAAAATTATGCAAGATAAAATTAATTCAAATTAATTTGGATATGTCTAAGAGTTTAATCTCTTATATTAAAAAGAAAATTTGTAAAAGTTAGTTATTTTCAAATCTATATTTGTGCTTTGAAATATTTATTTATATTATATAGTACATAATAAATAGTTTATTATATATACATAATTAAATTTAGCAATTATATAGTAATTTAGTATTAGAGTCACATCCATACATACCAAGGTGTGCCATAAATTTTAATTCCAGAAATAATAATTTCTTCATCTTCTAAATAAGTACAATTTGTTAATTCATTTTTTACATTATTTGTTTCTACAGCTTCTTGTAAAACATGTTTTGACATTCCTAATGTTGGTATACTATCAAATATACTGGTCCCTGTTGTCTTATGCCGATCTCCACTATGGTGGGCACAGAACGGATGTGTAAATGTGGAATCAAAACTAAGTTCATGATTTCCTGCGATTACTATTTTATGTTTGTGAGGAAGATTACCTGAAATATTAAAATTATATTTTATAATTATTTCAAACTTCATTTGCTACAAGACATAAAAATTGCAAAATATTACTAATCCAATTATTAAAATCTATAACTTCATGGAGACTACCACACTTGGTAAAATCTCCAGCATGTATAAAAACATCTCCATCTGGAATATCGAACTTAATGTACTGAGTGAGAGAATGGGTATCGCTCATACAAACAATTCGAAGCTGAAACAAACAATGGTTTATGGTTTACTATGAATGAGTAAAGCAAACAATGATGCCTATCTCAATCTACATACTACCTTATCACTTGGAGTTTCTGTTGTTGGATTCTTTGAAATTATCTTTATTACTTTTTGTTGCTGAGAAAGTTCTTCCCAAGCAGCAGTTGGATTTCCTGTTAATGGATGAACTGCAATCTTCATGTCTGTACACCATTAATGAACAGTAAAAACAATTAATAAATAAACTGCATAACCCTTCCAACCAATACTAAACACCGTCATTCCTTCTGAAGTATAATCGTCAATGATAACACTTCACATATAGCTATAAAATTAATGAAATTTTGAGTGAAAATATAATATTGTAAACAATTTTTCCACTATTACAAACTAAACGTAAAAAATTAATCAATTGAGTAAGTAGGTATTTTTTTTAAAGAAAGTGGTTCCACTTTCAGCAAGATTCTCTTCGCTTGCGGCGCAACGTGCAAACTGTGCAAAACTCGTTTCATGACTTACCGGAATCCGGGATCTATATAGGTATAGAAATAGTATGTTTAATAAACATGCTTTTATACCTACTTACAAATTATGTATTTATCGATACCATCGATACCTACATGTATGACAATATTACTTATGGATATGTATATGATTATTTTTATTTGCACATTTTATTGGCTTCTAAGGATATCCGATGCAATTAAAAAAAAATAGTTTTTCTATCAAATTATTTACAAGCAATTATTAGAATATTTTCGATAACTGATCATAATTAGAAGAATTAAATTTAAAATAAATCATAAGATTATGTATTAAATAATTAATTCTAAATGAGTATAGGTATATAAGAATATAAATATACGTACTTATATGTTTATTGCTTTATAATAAGAATTAGAAAAACAATAAAAGAAGTTAAATAAAATATTAAATATATTATCTTACACAATATAACACTTCGTGTTTCTTTGATGATCTGGCTTTATGTGATATATAATTTGCGAAATGATAAATGTTTAATTAGCATGCATATCTATTTTATTATATAGAAGCACTGATTTATTCTCAAAAAGTTACCACTACGTTTTTGTTTTAATTTTACAGGATAACTCATCGATTCTCATGAATTAAAGAACCCTTGAACCATTCTACAGTCTATATTTATTAATATATAGGTTGTACCGACCTTCTGCACTTTTTTATTATTCACTTAAAGAATGTCAATATAGTAATTACGTTTTTGTAAAAGATGGAAGATATATTTGTAAATACCCAAAGCTAAACGTACTCAGAAACAATATGATTTTGCTTGCAATATTCTATTTGATACCTCAACGTTTTATAAATTTTGTTTGTTTAAATTTTAAAACAATTATAATTTGGCGCCAATACTGAGCACACTATTATACAGGGTATTGAACGAAAATAAGGGTACTACGAGATAGAGGAGGGAATTCTAAGCCATACGTAACTTTTCCGTTTTTCGATTAAACGCATAAATTTTGAGTTATAGACAATTGAAAATTTAGAAAATCAGCCAATCAGCTTGCACCGCTGTTACCGCGCCGGCGACAGAAGAGAGAGTGGGCGGAGCTTCCGCGCTACGGCAGAAGCAACGGGCAACGGGAAAGAGAGCGCGCCTAACCTTCCCTGCTCTACTCGCTTAGCTGAAAACATAGTCGCTCACTCCTATTGACAATTGACATGCAAGTCCGTTGTTTGTCTTCTCACTCGTGACACGCGTGAGGCGCGGGTTTGTGTTGGTCGCGTATCCTGTGCAAGTATATTTAGTATGTGTCTCTGAGGCGTCTCATCGTATCGATACACGCTATTTGCAAATACAAAATGGCATGCGAATATCTATTCGTACAAGGATTTGATGTTTTTTATTTTAATAATTAAAATCTAGACTTGAACATAACCATTAAAACAATATTAAATCAAAATAAATTCACTAAATGAATCTGGTTCTTTAGCAAAATTACTTATTTTCTTCAGAATTTCATGTTCTTGAAACGATATCTCATTAAGAAAATGCAACAACTTATTATTATTTAATGAATAAATAATAAGTAAATAAGTACTAAGAAAAATATTAATTACTGAGAAATAAATAAATCAAATATAAAAAACTGTTTCCCAACTATCTGCGCGTTATCGTACAAGAGTGCGAATATCAGATTCATTCCAAGGGACGAGAAAGGGGCGAAAGAATGGGACTAATTATGGTAATTTATTCATAAATAGGAAAAATGAATATTTGCAATAAGATTAATGAATTTATCATGCTGTTAATCGGCCACGGGCTTGTTTTTCGATACCTAAACTGCTCATAAAAAAACATCTAGAAGAGTACAGTCTTTGAAACATTGCGTACAGATTCTCTGATGCATTAATAATAAATTCTAAAAATGAAAAAATGCATTTAAATTTGCATTATGTAAATTTGGAGGCTATTCAAAGACGGTAATTTTTAGAACTTATTATATATTCTGCTGAAGAGTTTGGAGTACCACGATCTACCCTGCAGCTTAAAATTATAGAAATAGAAAAAGGGTTATGTAATTTAATAATATTAAATTTAAATTTAATATTAATATTATTCTTAAATAATCCATAAATATTAAGCTTCAAATCATTTGATATCTTATGTAGAATCAGAATTCAAGAGGATTTTTACAGATCAACAGGAAGCTGCCCTAGCTAGGTACATGATTAAAATGGAAAGTCAATTATCAGGACTTTCAGCAGCAGAGGTTAAACGTCTCGCTTTTGATTATGCTATTAAGCTGGGTATCGCACATAATTTTAATAGTGAAAGTGGTAAGTAAATAGAAATATACAAATTAGTTTACTTTTATAAGTTTTTGTTTACGTCAATATGTATAATAAATATGTCCAATGCAAGGGCTTTTGGCTTCAATTCATCTGGTTTAAAAAGTAGAAATTCGGACTTGAGTGAAATAAAAATTCCTGTGAGCTTAATCATACAAGCGACGAAACCTTTAATAGATCTTTTGAATGGTATAATTTATACTAGTTTAATCAAATTTGAAAAATATGTAGATTTTGATTAATGTATTTATATTTAGAGTTCTTCATTAGCATCATTTTCTCAAGGAGAGATTGCATCACCAGCGTTAAGTATGTTTGCCTAAATGAATCTCTATCGAACAATAAAACTGCTCCTGAATTAAATGATGCTGTCGATGTTTCTGATTGTTTGGCCAACCTTGTTCAGAGAGCATCCTCCTCTACTGACAGTACTTCAAATACGTTGGACATCCTCGAGAAGAAAAAGAGAATAACAGGAAAACCAGCTGTTATTACAACAGAGAATTATAAGAAAGATTTGATAGTTCAAAAGCTAAAAAACTTAAAGAAAGAAAAACAACAATCGAAGAAAAAAATAAATAAAGAACCGCAAGTGCAAAAGAAAAAAATTAATGTATTATCTGATATAACAAATCATAGCATAGTTCCTGGCATAGAACATTTTATTAGGAAAAGAAATAGATCTACTGAATTGAAGACGACTCCTTGTAAAAAAAGTACTGGTCATTCGTCTAGTCATATTGTATAAGAAATTACTGTACCGTCTACACTTCAACCTCAAGATAGAGTTACATATCAATTAAGTGAAAATGAATATTATATCGAATCACCTTTTCCAAATACAGGATATATTGAAACACCTATGAAACAACCAGTGAAAATTCAATATATTGAATTACCTTACGATGCCATCAGCCAATGTCATAAACAATTAATAAGTTAATACTAATCCTAATAGATGCTTTATTAATATTAATATTAATTAAACATAATTATTTTTATAATTTAGATCAACTGTAATAAAAAAAAAATTAGAAAATAATAAATTAACAGACTGACAAATAAATATAAAAATAAAAAATATGTGATTATAATTATATTGAAAACTGATTTAAATAAATATAAATAGATAAAAATAATTTAAATGTATATTTTATTTGAAGTTAGTATATAAGAAAAGCAAATCTTTCATCTTTCCTAACCTGACAATTTAAATACATCCACCAGGCCGCGCCAAACGTGCCTCAATGATCTGCCAATTTTACCTCCCTATTCTTTTCTTTAAGAATTTCTATTAAGAATAGGGAAGCCACGCTTGGCAGTTTTCTTTTATAAGAGATAAAAAAATACTGCGTGACCAAATGGGTTTAAACGTTACGGTATTCGATTATTAAACGAATAAAGAGTGCATGAATATTTAAAAGAAAGTTCATATCCATTTCCTCTTTTATTTATTCTATTTTAAACATTTTCTGCCAGTGGTGCCCTACTCTCCCCTATCTATCTTACTGGCACGCTCTGCGCCATTAATTATTATTATAAATCAGCTCTAAATTTAATTGTATATGTTCGTTATTTCAAGAGAAAACAGCAGCTTTTTAAATTTTGAGATTAACTTCAGTAGAACTGGAGTTATTAATGAAAGTTTATAAGAAAGTATGCGAGCGTCGAAGAAGTGTGCGCGCGGCCGTCGAGACTTAAAATTTTAAATAACAAGAGCACTATAACAAGAGCACTATTCTTTACCATATTATAAGTGTACTGACGAATTTTTATTTCATTCTGTGAACTAGTAAAGAAAAAAAGTATGTAAATCTTTTTTTTACTCATCGGTAATGCAGATCAGTATAGATTCCCCTTAAAATAACTCGTATTATATCATACTAACAGTAATAAACGAATGTTTTACTAGTGGATTAGTTATACATAAAACTATAAAATTTAATTTCAACTGAAATTCATCAAAAAAAAAAAAACAATGCAAAAAATAATATATCTGAATGCGCTGTCAAAACCAAATCATAACCAATGTAAGAAATTTACAGTATAAATAATAAAAATATTCGATGAATTTAACCAAACAAAACCAAAATCATAATTTAATAAATATAAGATTATTAACCGCGCCAAGCTCGGCTACGCGGGCGCGTCTCGACGCACGCGCGCGCACTGCTACGACGCTCGCACGCTTTCTTCTAAACTTTCATTAATAACTCCAGTTTTACTGAAGTTAATCTCAAAATTTAAAAAGCTGCTGTTTTCTCTTGAAATAACGAACATATGCAAGTGAATTTAGAGTTGATTTATTCATAATATATACCGCTAAATGCTTATTATATATGCGAATGATACTTTTTCATTTATTTTGTTTATTGAAAACTGTGTACAAATAATAAATAAAAACACAAAAGTCATAGTTTTCTTTGAAAACGTATAGAGGCATATCTATTCTTTAAAATGAGAGCTTATACGCCTAATTAAATTGAGTGCAGCCAAAGATATTAAAGAAATTATCAAGTTTCTACACGCGCGAATCAAGTAATCGTGTTTTTTAACAAAAAATCTCCAATATCTCAAAAACTATGAGAGATAGCTTAAAACATGTAAAGTATAAAAGTTTTATAATTTAAAAGAAAAAATTTGGCGTTCGTTTTAGGTCTCTACCTCTAATTGTTTAGGAGATATGGCCATTTAAATAATTAATTTGTTAATAAAAAATGCATTGCACATGTCCATGAAAAGTAACCAAAAAATTCGTTATATACACAAGCATTGTGGGCGTGTAGACTATGCCCTTTTTCGGAGAGGCTTCTTCAATTAAACTACTTACTGGGAATTACAATACTACAAAGTTCATATTTAACATCGACAATTCCGAGAATAAATTTATCAGTTTTATTTAAAATTAACAGTCTTTTATTTTCAATTGCCCGATAGTAACAATAGTATCTTGATAAGTACTTACAATTGAATAATAAATAAAATCAGCAATGAGATTCGAACGCAATTAGGTTCGCCACTCTGAGGACTTCAGCTATACTAACTGAGCTACTTGGAGATTGGAATTCTGCATCGAGTTGTCTCTACATCATCGCTTGCTGCTCTATGACCACTGGGGTCGTAACGACGTAACATCACTAAAGTTGCCAAGTTGGCCATTCAGAAAATCAGGCTAAAAGTTACAAGTAGAAATAGAAATGCCTGGAAAGTGCTCTTACTTAGATATTTTACATTGTTCATGATTGTTGCAATCTTATTCCACATATTTATAAAGTCCAACTCCAAACAAGCAATAAACGAAGCAGGCAAGCAAGCAGTACTTTAACCTTTGGATTGATCGGTCGAATCGTCCATTTCCTACACTCGTCATCGATACAGATAAAGTATCAAAGTTGTGCATGTCATCGTATTCTACCTCAGCAATTACAAAAATTATTTCTTCATTACTTTAGTGCTTCTTAAGATTTTACTAAAACATTAACGTAAAAAGCAAAAACATGCTTCGTAAGGTAAAAACGTCATTAATTTTTCTTAAAAAATTAATGAAAATTCTTTTAAAGAATAATTACTTATATATTTTTTAGATTGTGCAAATACCTCTACTTCAAAGTGCTACCAAAGCTTTTTCAACGTCTTCGGTTTCCAAAAATTATAACTTTCGTAAGTAATTACTTGTATAATATCTAAATTATTTAAATACTTATATAAACAATAGATCCGAAGTTTATTATTTTTTATACAAGTAGCTATCAAATTTATAATTTTCTAGATAAATATATAATATATAATAATATAAATATTTAATAAATAGATACATTATTTTTTTATAATTTAATTAACGAACAACTTAAGTGCTTAGGAACGAATCCTTATATTTGTCTCTACAGTATATATATATATATAAGTAGTCGATAAAAAAAAAAATTAATAATGAGCGACTAAAATTTTTCTTTGTTGCAAAACTAAAATAAATATAATCAATTTCTGTAACCTTTGTACTTGCTAAACATTACTTTTTGGTTCGCTTTGAGGTTAGAGTACATTGGAACCACAGAATCATGTTCAACGGTCGCTATATAAGACCACAGGCACAAAAATATATATACGAACAGATATACCCACTATTTTCATTTTAATTATAACTATGCTATAAAATATAGGTACATTTCAATTAAAAAAAAAATTAATTATTTGTCAATCATGTACTTATACTCTTTTTTATGAAAGACGCAAGCTCTAACTTATCTATATTTAATATAATTTATAGGTATATATCTACACCCTATATTACTTACTTATTCTGACCGAACAAAATTTAAGTTGACCAAGTGTGTGTATATATATAGATATATAGGTATTCTTTTTCAGGTTAGATTTGCAAATGTGAATATAAGAAATCTTGACTTATAAGTTTTACATTTTGTAACGCTTTTGTCAAAAAAGTTAAACAAAAATTAAGAAAAAGTTCTAGATGCCTAGCTGGTTGAAAGTCCATTTTCTCTCCCGGGACCTGTTCGAGAATGTTGTATTTTCGTCCTCGCTATAGGCAAAAAAAAATAGTATACGCTACTCGGGGAGTTCTGGACTGTCCAAGTTTCTTCCTCCTTAGTGGCGTAATCTACTATTTTTGCCTAGCGGGCCGAATACCACTTTCTCTTCTATTTCGTTGTATTTTCTAGTTGTATTTTCGTCCTTGCTAGGCAAAAAAATAGCATAACTTAAGCTACTCGAGAGGAAAATTGGTCAGTCCACATTTCATGTTTGTCACTCTCGCCTTCGGCTAGGTGTCACACGAGTTCTGGACTGCCCAATTTTATTATTTTATCTACTATTTTACTATCATTTTACAATCTACTATTTTAAACCAATTGTATTGATAGTGTATGGTCACGCGTCACAATTGTTAAAAAACTGTTTTGGCGACGTAATATAAAAATTTATTAAAACTATTGTACAGGTATGTGTACTTTGTGCGCTTCGTTATTGATATTGTTTTTAATTTATTTTATTTTTATAAAAAAATGTTTTAATTGACTATTTGAGTTAGCCTGCATAGAAAGGCATCTCAAAAGCCATATAGTTTCAAACCTTCTATGTGTTGGAATAAAAAAGGTTTTTTCAAAATTACGTGTTTTTATTTAGTTCTTTGATCATCGATTGAATCACTTCACCTTTACTGAATACATAAGGATCGATAAATTCAATCAGATGATTTTGAAGATATTATAAATTTAAATATAAATTAATTATTATTTAAAGCAAAATTTTATGTATTCAGATAGATAGATTAACGTTATGTATGCACAAAATAAAACGTGTAATATATGCGTTTACAGCCTATATTTTGACATATATTACTCAATAACTTCTTAAAACAGAAGTCGTTAATGTACAGGTCTTTTACATATTCTTATTCTTTGCAACCTTA
>UELU01141326.1:52743-69040 GCA_900490025.1 Megastigmus dorsalis
TTTCTTTTTGATCGTTCTTGAAACATTATTTTTAATTTTGCTGGCATTCAGCCATTATGCAGCACGTCTAGATAGGTATGGTAATGTCCCTTCTGACAAAATTGAATTCTGTCACAATAAAAATAAGTTTTACGAAAAGTTTTACAATGCTTATTTGGGTATTGTATTTTTTAGCAATGATGAAAATATGTGGTGACTAGAAAAAAGGTGAAGGACCAAATAAAAATAATGAATAATAGATACATAGGTCACTCAATTTTACATTGTAACTGATAAACTCTTAGGTTTAAATTTTCTAAATGACATCTCTTTATCTTTATTTGTGATTAGCATTTTTTTTTTCATTTAAATTGTTAATCGTCGGGGATTGCACCTAGGTGCTTGTTATTAACATCTGTTTTGTTATTCTGCATAATAGTAGTTTATGTCACTAGGAGGGAAAAGACTTGGACAGTCCAGAACGCGTGTAAAAGGGTCTGGGCTATCCCATTTCCCTCCCTAGTAGCGAACAGGCTCCGGGAGAGAAAGAGGTACTTTCGGCCCGCTAGGCAAAATAGTATATCACGCCACTAGGGAGGAAAAAACTAGGAGTCCGAACTCAGGTGAATTGACACCCGAGCCGAAAGCGAGGGTGGCAAACACGAGGTCTGGGTTGTCCAAGTTTCCTCCCGAGTAGTGTGTACTTTTTTTTGCCTAGCTAGGACGAAAGTGCTACTGTCTATAAAAAGAAACAAATAATGTAAAAGAACCAGTGTCCGGACAATGCCGAGTATTCGGACAAAAATTAAATTTACATTACAGACTACTTACATTGCGCTTAATCAATACAAACTATTTTTTTAGCTGTGTCTTATGGTTTAAAGGAAATTAATCCTAATAAAAAATTTACATCTTATACAACTGTCCGTATTTAATTTAGACTTCAGTATATAAGGACTGTTTTTACCTTAAACACTGAAAGGGGTATTGGTACCAGTTTACTATTCCTTAATCCTCTAGTGCATTTTTTGTATATATTCTCGTAAGTAAAATACATTTGAAAATTATAATATAATTATAATTAATATTTTAGAGCTCAATGATACTCAAAAAGAAATGGTGGAACTTGCAACAAAATTCACCAGGGAAGAAATTATACCAGTTGCAGCTGAATATGACCGCACTGGAAACTATCCTTGGGATATAGTTAAGAAAGCCTGGAGTTTAGGAATTTTAAACCATCATATTCCACAGAGTCTTGGTAAATTATATACTTGTTCATACATTTGCTTTTTAATTTGGTGGGTAATTATTAAACATAAGTATATTAATATTTGGTTTACTCGCAGGTGGTCTTGAATGTGGTATTTTGGATGGCTGTGTAATAAGTGAAGCTATTGCTTATGGATGTACAGGAATCAAGACTGCTTTGGAAGCATCGTCACTTGGTGTATGTGTTGATTCTACTTAATAAAATCAAGTTTTCTAACTAATTATACCATTATTATATTTTCTTAACTTCTAGCAAACTCCTGTAATTCTAGCTGGAAATAAAGAACAGCAGAAGAAATATCTTGGAAGACTGATTGATGAACCTTTGGTAGCGGTAGGTATAATTTTACAGTAGATACTATTCATTAAATGGTAAATAATGAAAAATACCTTAGTCATATTGAAATTTGTTGTATAATTTAATTTTATATAATTTTAGGCATATTGTGTAACTGAGCCAGGAGCGGGCTCAGATGTGGCAGGAATTAAAACTAAAGCAGTAAAGAAGGGTAAAGAATGGATTCTTAATGGAACCAAAATGTGGATCACTAACGGAGGTGTCGCAAACTGGTACTTTGTTTTGGCTCGTTCAAATCCTGATCCAAATGTACCAGCTAGTAAAGCCTTTACTGCATTTATTGTTGAGCGCAGTTCAGAAGGTGTAACACCTGGTCGTAAAGTATGTCCATATACTTCAAAATTTAGCGAATACATTTAGCTGGTACTAAATTATAAATCTGGATGCTTATAAATCACTATGCATTATCAGAAATAAAATTGTTTATTTATTTTTAAATGCATTAAATATTGAAAAAATGTATTGCCTAAATTGCTTTGGAACTATTTGATATGGACTATTTCAATTGAATTGTTTATAGAGTTATTAAAGTAATGGTATACTTTTAGATTTATCACTTATACTACTTATATAAAATCACTTATACTTTTATTAAAAATTTATGGATATTAAATTAAAAAATATTAAAAATTTAAAAATTGTTATAAATAAGCATAAGCCCTCTATCTAAGTTCAAAAAGATATGTATCAATATAAAATTTGATTTTTAGGAAATAAATATGGGACAAAGAGCATCAGACACTCGCATGGTTACTTTTGAAGATGTCAGAGTCCCTGAAGAAAACGTATTACTTGGAGAAGGTGCTGGATTTAAAGTGGCTATGGGCACCTTTGATAAAACGAGACCAGCGGTAAAATTTGTTTTTTTTTTGTATACGAAAATTTTCTTTTACATAGACACAAGCTTATGCATACATTTGAATTTAATGACTCTCAAATTCAAGAAACTTGTTATTTTTTTTTTTTTGCAACAACTTTAATTAAAAACAACTTTAATAAAAATTAATCTTTTTTTTCGAATGCATTTAAATTAACAAAGTATTGCTTTTTAACTTATATAATCTAAGTAACTTGTCATGGGTTATTAATATACCAGAATAGCGAATGTGTTATTCTATCATTGAATTAGTGTCTATTTCTAAAATCATGTTAATTTATGATTTATTGAAGAATAATTGAATATTTAATAGCTTTAAAATTAGTATTTTAATCAATTATTTATATTATAGGTTGCTTGTGGTGCTGTTGGATTGGCACAAAGAGCTTTGGATGAAGCCACAAAATATGCCTTAGAACGTAAAGCATTCAATAAGCCTATTGCTGAACATCAAGCCGTAGCATTTATGATAGCTGATATGGCAATTGGTGTTGAAACTGCAAGATTGGCTTACCTGAAATCTGCATGGGCACTTGACAACAAAGATCCAACTGGATCTATGCTAGCCAGTATTGCAAAGTGTTATGCTGCAGATGTTGCAAATAAATGCGCCACTGATGCTGTTCAGGTGAGAAATTAATAATACTGTTAAATCGTAATTGGTATTTTATTAATAAAAATTTTGTATTAATAACTTTACAATATTATTTTGCAGATATTTGGAGGTGCTGGATTCAATTCTGAATATCCTGTTGAAAAATTAATGAGGGATGCTAAAATTTACCAGATCTATGAAGGAACTGCACAAATCCAAAGACTGATTATATCACGACAACTTTTCGGTAATGCCAAACAAAGAAGTTAAGGTTATCAACTTGTTGACCAAGTGTGAAAACAATCGATCAATGCAAAATATTAATTATTAATTATAAACCTATCTGTTATATTTATATATTTTTACAAAAAAATGTAACGAATTTTTATACTATTGCCTTTAATTTAAATGTAAGATTTTAGGAAAATGTATGTAACTCGTAAAGATTTTTATATTGTGCATTTGTACATTTTATACACTGTTATTGCTAATTGTACACATTAAAAAGATTTTAAATTTTTTGGTATAATATATTTTTAAAATGAACATATTACTGAAACCATATTTCTTTCCCTATTACATTGCACGTTCCTTTTATGTTCTTACTCGACTTTTCAACGATTAGCAAGCAGATAAGTAGCCTGTCTAACTATATTAATTCGTTAGATAGTCACGATCGCTTAAAATTAAGTATCTATTTTTACTTAGACTATTTTATGGAAAAAATGTTTTTTTCAATGATTTTCTAGCAAAATTTATTTTAAGATTGTATTTTATTAATTTTTCTCAAATTGAGTCAAGTTTTAAAATATGAAAAATCTTTAATTATGATACAATAATTTTATTTTCAATACAATGTAATTGAATACTATATACTTACATATTTCCCAAGGATGAAATGCACAAATTTTTTACGTGAATTGAATGGTGTGATAAAATGAGACAATAAAGTAAATTAATAAGAATAATTTTTTCTATTATAATAAGGTGGAATCAGAGCCAAAAATATGTGAATAAAGTGATAAAAAATACGTTTTCCTATAAAAAGTGTCTTTAGTATGGGTTGAATGGGTTAGATTTCGAATGAAACTTTCAGAGATGTCTTAATTCTTACATAACATCCCCGATTTTAGCTATACATTCAATAAACCTAAATTACTATGTTAAAGTTTTAATACTTTGCTTTTAACGGTCAAAAGTATCTTATTTTCGATATCGAAATTAACCCATATAAAATCCACGTGGTGAAAAAATGTGCTTCAGCTGTATGAGGTCCATAATTACAGCTGACATGAATATTATCCATAAAACGTATAAATATCTACGATTTGGTATTTATATTGTAGTACAAAATGATTTCGAATTGGAAATAAAATGATTATTTTTCATTTCGGATTTGCCAGAAATATAAAACCTTGTACAAAAAAAAAACTAAAACTCATAAAAAAAGGATCAAGCTTGTACGATATCCATGGGTAATACCAGTCGGATGGTAATGCCTAGACATCGGGCCTAAGAAGTTGCCCGTGTTTTTTAAATTTTCTTCATTTTTTCGACGTTCTTTGTACTTTTCAAGCTTCAAAAAAAAACATGTTTCCCCATTGCTTTCTGCTATGGGATTTCAGATTTAATATAAAAAAACACTGTTTCTATCTGTTACCAAAGCTTTTTCAATGACCTCAGTTTCCAAAAAATCCAACTTACAACTTCCAAAAAAAACAACGTAAAATGTAAATATTTAAAGTATTTGAGGAATTCTAATTAAAAAAATAAATCCAAATCTAATTATTTTTATGCAAGTAATTATAAAATTTGCAATTCCTTAGATAAATGTTTATATCAGTTTATGAATATTTACTAGGTACATTATTTCTACTTTCGATAAGTGACTAGCGTAACTGTTCTGATTTCTGAACGTATCTCTCAACGTATATGCCTTTACGAGATTCTACGTGCAATTCTAATAAAACTTTAACCATATACGATTCATAATCTTTGTTAAGGCCTGATTTTTCTTATTATTTCATGCTTAGTTATAATGTGCAAGATGAACGGTCCACTGGCAAAGTAAGCCATGTGATAAACTTTTATACAGGCAATTTTAAAAATTTACCCATGACAGTAGGGCCGAAATGCTTAATTCTACTTCTCAACTTTCAATGACATAATTTTTTGCGTAAGCATTTAAGAAAAGAAGCTAAGCGTAATGTTTGGTCCATGGTTTGGAGCTTCATCTTTCAAATGTACCGTTATCAAAATTTGGCTAGAGACTGATATCAAGATTTATAGCTTATTTTTCTATAGAAAAAGGTGCGTGACTCACTGATTATTGTTTAAAAAATTTCGATAATCTAATCTTGAAAAGTAATAGATAATTAAAATTCTAATAAAACGAATTCTAATGACTCTTAAAAAATCTAGTTGGAATTTAAAAATAAATGTGTCTCGGGCTTTAATTCGGGAGTTTAGCTTTTTCTCGCATAATGTAGATAAATAAAAGACCAATACGGAAATTTAAGTCTTCTTATTAGATTATTTTAAGAGAAGAAATTGTTTTCACAAATTTTAATTTTTGTATCTGTATCATTTTCTCGAGTACTTGTATGATTATATTTTCAAAGTATGTATGCACATATAATATACATACATATGTCCTTCCAAATAGGTAGAGTATTTTCATAGACTGAAATCTATAGTTTTATAAAACGTGTGTTAAATAAGTAGTAATAGTATTTTTTTTAATATAAAGACTTCCCTAATTTAATTTGTATAATCAAAATATATATTGCGCGTAACATCCATCAGCTCGTTTCGAATATAAACAGTTTTCATATTTGAAAAAATTCAATTAGTTTAGAACGAAAACATATGACAGTCTAGTAGTAGCTTATACGTACAGTGGAATTAGCATTTCCAGCGTTGATCAATGTAAAGTAACAAACTCGAACAGCATTTGTAGCTTTATAAAAGCAAGAACATGCAGGCTGCACGTAACATGAATTTTTTCTTTCGCATCAAGCTATATATGTATATAGTCTCTTCTTTGATAAACTAAAGGCATCATAAATAAGTGCAACGGCACCCAGGTGTAGGCACTCTTCAAGCTACATATATAAGGTAGCATTAAATTAACGAACGATTGTACATCGCGCTTTCGAATTCGATTGGATTCGGTTTGTCGATCATCGTCGAACTGTCAGCCGGTGCAGCGATGCACAAAGGACCCGAAGCGCAGACATAATCGTGGGCAGCTGCCACCCAATGACCCAATGTACGTGTACACATGTAGAGCACGGGTGTTGCATTAATCGCTCTATCATTATTAAAACGGGCTTACCTGCACTGCACCGGTTATATTTTTGGTCGAGCGAGAGTTTCGAGTCTGACGAATTATGCAATTTACTTATACACACACGAGCCGCGTTGTGCGAGTGTGAACAAAACTGAAAACTCTCCCATAACCGGGCTATGCCCTGAAGAACGTTGTCACACCTGACGCGACCTGACCTACTTTTTCCTCGCGTATATCACTATAAGTAAGCAGTAGTGGCGCAAGATGGAGAACCGCTGCGAGCGCGTAAGCCACTGTCACTTGGATAGGCTTATATATACATGCTACAGTGATGGGCATACAATAGCCAAGTTATATTGATTTATTACTATAAATTCTCTATGTAGATGAGTTTATCTATCTATTTATTATTTTTGCTTGTATGAATCTTTTAATACTTTACTACGATCTTACATTAAAATTAGGGTTGCATGCGTGCCCCGCTCTCCCCTACATAGAGGCTTCGCTCTCTTGTATCCTGCTGATGTCCTTTTTAAAAAAGATAATCGAACTCTATAACGTTTTTATGTGACGTTACAAGTACCGATTTATCATTATTTAAATTCAAATGAAAAATATGGGACATAATAGCCACTACCTAATAATTTCAAATTTCCCAGTTCTCATTTCATGTATAGTTCTTATTTTTTAACAGGATACGCACTCCTACCTATAGGTTATCTATTAATTTATTCAATACACGCTTCTTTATCTATAGTAACCCCACTTAAATAAATTAGTTGTTCCGCAATCCGGATTACTACTTATATATTATATCAATATTTCAAATAGTATTAAACTATAGTAATATTAATTATGTACAGAGAGAAATTTCCTAATAGAATTGACAATAGTATTTTGTAATCCAATCGTAGATTGCCAAAAGTGGAAAAATTATAATAGTTTCTAGTAAATATTACCAAGTGTACAGAAAATTTTATACTATATGTTTATACTTATCATTTTTTCCAGAAACTATATTAATTTCTCCACTTGTGTATTGTCTATTGTAATTTTTGCTAGAGAAAAATTAGATTAGATTATAGAATAATCAAATTCAGACAATCAGTGTCCAAAAAATTAGTCCTTTTATTTTTCCTACTATTTTCTATTATTCCTAATTTACTCGCGATGGTAATAAATTTTGATGAATAAAAAATCGAATAATTTCGTTTATTACAGAAAAGTTTCAAAATCTTTTTGAAAACCATGGAACAATAAATGTGAAAGCTGGATTTACACAAGAGCCCGTGCGTTTAACACGGCTGACGTGAAAAGCGGAAACATGGATTATATCTTGACTAATGAAGTAGTTAAAGATAACTTTACTCAGACAAGTTAAATGTAAGAAATGTTTTCGTGGGCTTAGAGACATTCTACAATATATCCTATATACCGCGCAATGTGTCCCGAATCCGAATAGACACGGATTATAATATAAATACTAATTACTTAATATATATAAATGCTAATTAGTTAGACGAAGATATATAGTGGAGCCTGCATGATATGGTTAAAGCACAGGATAGAATGTTTTTTATTAATAATAATCATTTAGTTTCTAGTTGGTTGCGAAAATTAACATAATAATGATAATTTATTTTTTCTTCATATTAGAGATTTTTTTGTGAAAAATATGCTTCAGGGCAATGTTAAATGGCCTGAATATAAATAAAAATATTGTAATACTGAAATTTTTCTCTATAGATAACATATAGATGTTTTATTATATCAGTTTAAGATAAATTAATTAAAACATTTCTAGATTTTCATCGTGCTGTACGAGAAACACTGATATAGACAGATGGGCTATCTTCCATTGAAGATAATATCTATGGATAAGATATTATGTGCACTATACGGGACTCATTCTAGATTTCTGTGCATATCCATTCAAGAGAAGAATAATAACAAATAAGATATGCGGATGAAATGAATTAATCATTGTACAATATAATTTTAAAAATTGTAGAAATATATTTTAAAATTATAAAAGTATAACAAATGTATAGCTCAATTATTTTGGAATTTTTGATGACTAATCTTAATTGAAAATACAAATATTCAGGAAGTATTATAAATTGTGTAATTAACAACCCGATCATAGTGCCGATATTTCGTGCAAACATAAAATAGGTTAAGCGTATATCTGGGGCCTTACTATTCTTCTGATGTGTCGAGCGTGAGACAGTCGTATTTCTCTTTAAAGAAGCTCTGTGACTGATCGAAATCGATTATTTTACTTATGTTACGCGATGAGACAGTAAGAGAATACGCGGCTTCTGATATGTAGGTAAGTTATTTCCATTGAATTGATAAATGTTTTAACCTACTGAAAAATCTTCAATAATTGGAAGTAGCATAATTAATCCAAGTACTAAAATTTTTTCAGTTTTCCAAAAAAAATTTTTTAGACTGCAAAAAAAGCAATGAAACATATATAATTTAACACTATTTCTTAATAGAATATAATAAAAAGAAATTGCTATTATATTATTTTTACTCCATATTTTATTCCATAAATTGAAGATATTGTTTCATTGCGAAAAGTATGACTTCTGCGAAAATCGCAACGAAATCATAGGTATACCAATTAATGCACTAAGTACTACTGGGGTCAAAGTCAAATGCAGTTTCTGCTGCACATTCTCGGACCTTGATTATCTGAAAATTTCAGTGACAGCTTAGCCGCTTATTCAACAAGTACGTATAGATGTAAGTAAATCTAACAAATGTGTTTCGAATTGAATCAAATAATACGTGATTGGTCATGCAAGTTAATCATTAAAGTATGAAAACAAATAAACTATTCTGCATAATTAAGCGATGGGAAATGCAATTGTACTAAATTTGTTTACTTAACCTCAAAACTTTTACAAGTTGATCAACGAACAAGATTGCAATTTGGAAAAATGTCGCCACATTAAAGAAGATTTTAAGAAGAATTATTTAAAAGTCGTATGTATGTAAATAAAACCTTTTATTAAAAGAGTTAAATGAACCCCAGGGCTCTAAAACTTCTCGATTCAAGCCTGTGTCGCACAAAAACCCTGGCCGTTGTCAGTATGTCAGACTCTTGAGTTGCGCGCGCGATTCCGATCCCCAATAAATGCGTGAGTGCATAATTTCGACAATTCATTTGACGGTCAAATACAGCCAAAAAGGGTCATGTTTCTTTATACCCATTATGGTATTATCCCAGTATTTATATTACTTATACTTATCACTAATCGATTAAAAAGACACAACTTCAATTATTGGAAAATTAATGCGGAAAATTTATGGAACTTCAATATAATCAAATAAAGAATTACTTTAAGTAAATACCGATAATTAAAGCAGAATAGATACTAGCGGTTTTTGTGATAGGTACACAATGTTTCATAGCTTACAAATTTTTATCGTCTCGACTTATAAAATTCTAATAGCACGTATCCAATCAACCTTTAATGAAATAATTGTTGATAATTAGAGTCCGCGCAAAAAGCTGCATATCATTTAATTTTCTTTTCTAGCCTGCAGGGATGAGTGGCGGTGGGCACTGTGCAGGTATAGCCTATATAGTGTATAGTGCGGCGCAGAAAAGCCGGCAGAAAGAGCCAGAGCAGGCCTGACTCTTGACTCTGAGGCCAGCGCGGGAGGCACCGACTACCGAGGCGAGGGGCCTCCGCACAGTCCACCACTCCAGGGACGTAAACTTGACCGTCGGCGACGGTCAGGGACGGCCGTAAGCGACCGTCAATCCATCATCGGGCCTAACGAGTAACGTGCATAGGCAGCATATAGGTGTGCAAGTGCATGCGTGTGCGTGTCCCGGCAGCGACGGCGACGGCGGCGGCGGCGGCGACGCGAACATCATGAGCAAGACAAAGAGAGAAGAGCGGTCCGGAGCAGCAGCGCGCGACGGCAGCAGCAGCATCATCAGCGAGACAGGCGCGGCGATAGAAATCCGCGGAAGCGCCGTGAGAGAGACATCCAAGGACAAGTGGGAGCGAGCGAGAGGAGAGTATGCAAGTGTGTGTTGTCTGCGCGCCAGGAGAGGAGAGGAGAAAGAGAGAAAGAGCGAGCCCGCGAGAGAGCCGATATATCCGCGCAAAGCCAGTGTGTAAGTGAAGTGGCCTACAGACCTACATTTGTCTAACGTTCGATTTTTTCTCTTGTCTTTCGCTCGGCCGTGTGCGTGTACCGGCAACACGGCAGTGCAGCCAGGCAGCTAGCGGCGCCGGAGGAGGTGGGAAAACGTCACGCCGGCTTCGGAGAACCGCGAGCTTTTTCATTAATGAACAAAGTCTAGGGAGCCGAACGGCGAAACTCTGTCGCGTTGCTCTTGGCGTGGCGCAGGGGAGAACGAGCGAGGGGGAGCCCCTTGGCAGACGGCGACGACGACAGTAGTAACAACGGCGGTGTTCTCGCTGCTCCCGGACCGATGATGATTCTCATGATTATGCAGCGGATGAGTGAGATATATGCTCGAATGCCGAATGTGACTAGGAGCCGGATGTTCGTCTGAGACGGAGGGACTAAGAGGTGAACGGGGAGCTGACAGTTTCGTGACCCTCACCGACAGCAGCACAGCCTCGCCGAGAAAGAGAGAGTGATAGAGAGAGAGAGTGAGAGCGAGAGAGAGAGGAGAGAGTGAAAAAGAGCTGTAGTATAGTAGAAGTAGGGAGCAGAAGAGAGAACGAGCGACAACACTCTTTCTTTCTACACTCCCAAGACGTTTGTCTGCGAGTGTCTGTGAATGTGTGTTATAGCTCTCAACACACATTTTGAGAGACAGAGAAATAATCTGAAAGACAGACTATATTTTTGTTAACTATAACCTGGTGGTGCGTGATTGACTATATTTTATATACATAGTATTGTCTATGCGAGTCATGAAATGAAAAATGCTCAGGTTGTAAAGTCAGAATTCTATGTTTCTACTGTGTTTTCAATATTTTTCTATTCGCAGCTGCAAACAACTGTGCTAAAGTCCACATCTAGTGGGTCTTGAGAGGCTCAGCTTGTCCAAAGTGTCTTCGTCAAAGTGGAAGATACATAAAAGTCTCACCAAAGGAATCAATAGTCTGCGATAGAGCATTGGAGGCAACCAAGATCAAGTGTGCATCCCAGCGGTGGACAGAAGTAGAATTTTTGATATTCCTAGAAGTACGGGGAGCTGCTGGCAGGCCTCCCAATGATGCATGAAACTCGAATGACAGCAATGCTGAGCAACAGTAGCACTGTTACTAGTGGTGCTACCAGCTCCGAAGTCATGGATTCGGAGAGCTCCAGCACCACAGCCAGTACCACAACTCTGCTGGCTGGGGAAGTCAGTACGAATAGTCTAGAACTGACTGTGCAGCAGCAGCAGCAGCAGCAACAACAACAACAACAGCATCAACCACAGCAATCCATTGACATGGTGTCTGAAGTGACTACTGCAGGGGACGTCGCCGTCTCAGGTAATAACCTCAAAAAAATCAGCTCGCCGACTTGCCTCTAATCTGAACGTTTCAACTCTCTATCTCTCTGTCTTTTTCTGTCTCTGTCTCTGTCTCTGTCTCTCTGATCTCGGTGCATGTGTACGTCGACCGTCGAGGCGCGCGCGCGCGCGTGTGTGCAACAAGAGACGTATATACTTACGCACACGTGTACAGCCCACGTTCCAATATATACGTATACACGCAACGAAACGCACCGCGCGTGCTCCTTCTTTCTTTCTCTCTGTCTTTCTCGTACATGTCTGTTACTACTATATAGGCGCAGTTCGCGCGCGGTTCTTTGTTGCCCCCCCTCAATGCGTGTATAAGTATCGCAGGCTGTTGCTGTCGAGCTGCGAGTGTCCGTCTGAGTTTCGCTTTTTAAAGCCTCTCTCCTTTATTTTCTCCGTTCTGTGTCGCTCTGTGTCGCTCTGTGTCGCTGTGTATCTCTCCCCCCCCCTCTCTTGCGCGCGCTCTCTGCTCCCCTCCCCATCCCATCCCTCCCTACCCCTCGTCGCTCTTTATCTTCCGTCTCTT
The DNA here is from genome assembly GCA_900490025.1 of Megastigmus dorsalis. Taxonomy (NCBI): domain Eukaryota; kingdom Metazoa; phylum Arthropoda; class Insecta; order Hymenoptera; family Megastigmidae; genus Megastigmus; species Megastigmus dorsalis. The sequence continues at coordinate 65,158 of UELU01141326.1, forward strand.
TCCCCTCGTATCGCGCTTGCGATAGGTATCTAGCCTACATTCATCGTCTCCCTCTCTCTCTCTCTCTCTCTCGCGCGAATTCGCCGCACTCTCTCGTTCTGGGATACTCCTTTCCCTTTCTCTCCGGGCGCGCCTATATATATACGCGTGCGTATGCACACGTGTGCGCGCACACAAACACACACACACTCGAACTTCTCTCTGTCTTTTTCTTCCAGTCAGCTATACTACACTGTATGCAGATTCACTCTCCCTCTCGCTCGTTCTCATTAACCCTGTGTGTGAGCTATTCCCCTCTCTCTCTCTCTCTTTCTCTCGGCTCTGTCTGCTGTACCTATTATACGCGCGCGATTTCCTGACCAGACAGCAGCAAGCATCGCGCCAGTAGTTTAGGTATATATATGTGTGTGTGCCATATGTGAGATTGCGACTGTTCACAGCCACGTTTCCTGCACGCACGTAGGAACCTGGGGGACGGTATCATCCGCTGATCCTTGTCTCGTTTCTTTTTCCTCTCATTTCCAGACGAGACCTGAAACTTTAACCTCCTTCTTGCCACTCCGCGTAAATGCGCTTCTATATATTAACTTTGCACATGTGTGCGCGCACGTGTGACGCGTCTCTCGAACATATTGTCGTAAGGCGTTCTATTGTACCGGAGAATATGTTCCAATTAAGTAATTGATTCTCTATTTCTCAATTTCGTTAATGTAATCGTACTAGACAAAAAGAATTCTTTTATTCTTGTTTGCTGTGAAATTTATATGTGAATATTAAAGTTTGATTATTTCATCACGTTAGTATGCGTACTTTAGCATTGCGATATTATTTATGTAATTTATTAATGTTTGTTATAGAATCATGTTGGGGACCAATCAAAATTTTTTGTAAAAATCGATTCACATATTTTTTTTTTCATATCATGCGTTGAATAATGCATTATAAAGATTATAATGGAAATATGCATAATAAAGAAAAGACGTCTATACAGAGCGTAAATATAAATGTTTTAATTAAACAAGTGTGTTTGATTTTTAGCAATGAACTTTTATCGACTCTATTCAAAAAGCGGTACTATAATTCAAAATTAATTTATGAGCATTTTAATGCTAATCGGCATATTCTAGAGAGTTCGATTGTAACATCAGGTCCACAAATCGCTTAATATCATTGACATAATGTTTATTAGATTTCAACCTCAGATATCAACCAAAATTTCAGTTGATTTATAACGCGAACGATTAATAATGCTAATTTATCTCGGATACATATAGCTCACATATATAGAGATGTGTTTTGTGTATTACAAAATGTATTGCGTCATTGGGAGATAATGTTTTTTTACAGCCTCACGTAAACAAGGAGGCTTGAATACACGCTCGAGCGCAAGTTTGTATAAAGGTGGTTCAACTCGATTTGCGTATATGTGTGCGAGTGTAAAAGTACACGCACGCTCGAAATACGAGATTCAATTAGTTTTGTCTACTTATATACGTTCAAAATACTAGTGCGGACGTCGGATTTAAAAAGTTCAGGACGAAAATGCGTTAATGATAATGATTATAAGTTGTACATTATCTGATGATGAAATTGTTATCTTTACAACGTTTATGTAAAAAATAATTAGGTGCTATATAAGGTGTATATAAATATTTGATAAGATCGAGAAACCAAAGGTTATTGTCAAGTGTCACTTTAAAATTGCAATGCACTTGCGTTGCTTGTTTATTCGGTAATTTTTCATATATCAGTTTAAACTAATAAATCTAATTAAAGACTGAGACTTGCGCACTGCAATCTTCGGTACCAGTTTCACGGGACACACGAATAAGAATCCAATGTCTATGCAATCAATCGAAGTTTAAACGAATGTTTCTAAACTCATTGTCAAACAGAGCACAGTAGTTTTGTTTATCAAAACTTTCTTACTTTATATATACTCCACGCGGAAATGAATTTTTTCTTCATATTTATACTAGCAGTTATATGTAGCGAATTCGGCGAGATTGCCATGCCTCCTTCGAGAGTCGAGTACCAATAGAAATACACAATCAGAGCGTGTGCGGAAGCCGCATCTCACGGCCACGTACGAACACGCGTATGCGGGCACACACAGGCGTCTGATAACACGCAGCACGTCGCGCGCGTCCTATGCATATATGTATATATAGGAGCAACGCAGAGCCGCGGGCGTACGAGATTGACAGATCGATACAGGCGCCGAAGGGCGACCGAGGAGATGACGCTCGAAAATTACGCGCATATCTGCAACCTGGGCGACGCTCGTTAGCGCTGCTACTGCTGCTGCTGCTGCTCCTGTTGGCCATCGATGTTCTCGCGCGCTCTCTTTGACGAACAAATTAGACCTTTTCACAGGTGGGGTATCACTGGCTTTTCTGCGTCGCTGCGAATCTGGTTGGAACGGTTTTTGATTTGATACTTGCGATGTGCTAAGAGAAATACTGTGGAAATGAATATATTTTGGGAATTTTACATTTGTGCTCCATCGATTGTAAGAGTAACTTTTCTGTAAATAATAATTGAAATGGGTGCATAATTAATAGGGAAAGAATCGCAAGTCTCTTTCTAGTCATTCGATTTCATTTTTATGGAAAATCTCAAAGATATAATGCTAAAATATATTATAAAGCCGATACCCAAGCAATGACCCAAGCATTATTTTATATTCGCAATCGTTTATGAAAACGTATGATATACATCGATATTATTCTCACTATTAAGGTATAAATATTTCGATTCAGGATCGTCGAATGTAAACGAAACTGTAGCCGAGATACAGTTGATGAGTCACTCGCATTCTTCGTCTGGGTTTGTGCGCCGATCCGCGAATGAAAAAAGGCCGGGCAAAAACGATTTCTGCGGTCTGCGTAGTTCCGGGGTATATACCGAGAAATTATACTGTGCAGTCTCTGCGCGCGAGTTCGGTTGCATATGCACTACGCCGACCGCATTTCACTGCTGTCGCATATCTTGAGCCTGTCTATGTATATTTGTTTTCAACTCTATTTTTATCTCGTGTTTTTACACTTTAAAGAGATTTTCGAGCCGCGAATATGACTACATCGCGTCATCTAGCTGAGTGTTATTCAAAATAAAAGATTTTCTTTCGTAAATAATAATATTTTTGTTTCGAATGATCGAACTGTATTGGAAAAATAGTTTGTTATTGTTATATCTGTATAATTACGATTGACGCACCGCAAATGCACAAGATACATCTGTTTATCGTCGATCGTTACATCTAGAGGTGAGTCGATGTGTTTGTCCAAAGAATGCGAAATAACGTAGCGGCAAAATTGCGCGAAACTCGTGTGTTTTTGGGGCGCCGCAGGAGAACGGGCGCGCAGTTGAGCGAGCGTTAAAGCGCCAGCTTTAGTTTTGTCAATTCTGTAGAGAGAGAGAGAGAGAGAGAGAGAGAGAGAGAGAGAGAGAGAGAGTCAAAACTGGGCCAGAAACGCGTGGGTGGGCGGCAGCGGCTGCGGTGGCGCAAAACACTTTCGAGATATAGCTGTATACGTATAAGAGAACTCGTCGAAGCGATCGGCGTCTCCTCGTCGCCCTTTTATTTCTCTCCGCTTTATTTCACTTTTACATCTTGTGCTTCTCTATCGCTTAATTTATATTATATAATGCCATTGTTGTCTGAAAGCACGCTTTTCGTTCGTTTATTTTTTAATTCTCTCTCCATGCACGTTTTTCCTCTGCGTCTCGTTATGTATACCTATAGAGATTTATCGACAGACGTTTAATATTTAAAGCAGAGCGATTAATTTTCATTCTACTCGAAGCCTAACGAAAAGCGTGTTTTGTGTGTTATATGAATATGTTACATGTTAGTTGTAAGTATGATATGTATATATAT
>UELU01141327.1:0-10242 GCA_900490025.1 Megastigmus dorsalis
TTACAACCATTTCTTACGGCTTTTAAATTAAAAATTAACTTCTATTATGTTAATAATAATTGTCCATAATTGTTATTTTATATATTAATTAAGATACATGGTGATTGGTTTTAATAGTTCCCGATTTATGATTTAAGACATGAATTGATTCTAGTAAAATTTAGATCATTTAAACATTAAAATTTGTTGATTAATACAATGGATTACAATTATATATGATTAATGTATAAATATTTCTGAATATACTATATTTTTTGTAAATATTTTTGAATCCTCATTTGATTTCTTTTTTTTTTTATTATCACTGATGGAATCATCCTTATGTTTATAAATAGCATCATTACTCAAATATAATTTTAAATTATTTTTCATATTCATTCCCGCAGCAACCGGAACTGCAGATCGGTGACCTTAACACCTGGAACCAATACCAACGATAACACTGGAGGAGCTGAAGATTGCGTGCTCAAGACTGGGAAACAAGAAGGCCCCTGGACCGGATGGCATCCCAAACATTGCCCTAAAAAAGGCAATAAGAATAGCAACGGACATGTTTCTGCAGATGTACAACAGGTGCCTACAAGAAGGTTACTTCCCTGCCAAATGGAAGACGCAGAGGCTTGTCCTTCTGTTAAAAGGAAACAAGCCGCCGGACGAACCATCAGCATATCGTCCCCTCTGCATGCTTGACTCGGCGGGGAAGATCCTTGAGCGAATCATGTATATGAGAATCAAAGTGGTGGCTGAAAAACACCTGTCAGACAAGCAGTACGGATTCCGCAAAGGAAGATCCACCGTCGACGCCATAAATCTGGTAGTCAACACCGCTAGGAACGCAATCGCAGGAGACAGATGGAAAAACGGCGAGAAGAAATACTGCACAGTAGTGACGCTGGACATGCAAAATGCGTTCAACTCTGCGAGGTGGGACCGAATCATGGTATCACTCGAACAGTTCGGTATGCCAAAGTATCTGCAGAAGTTAATAGCCAGCTACTTCACGGATAGAATTTTGCAATACGATACTCATGATGGACCCAAGTTATACAGAGTCACTGGAGAAGTGCCACAAGGCTCGGTTCTGGGCCTACTGAAACTGAGAATACCAAGGATGGTAACTCCAGTCGCGTTTGCGGACGATGCCGCACTCGTTATTGTAGGCAAGTACCTTGAGGATATTAAAAACCTGTTCAACGCAACATTCAACCAGTATGCTGCCTGGATGGAAGAAGCAGGACTTAAGATGGCTAAGCATAAGACAGAAGTTACGCTTATAACGAGCAGGAAGATACGCGAAACGATCACACTAAAAGTCGGTGATCACGAAATTGAGTCAAAACCATCGATCCGTTACTTAGGGGTAATGATTGGCGCGCGCCTCAATTTCAAGGACCAAGTAGAACACGCAAGCACCAAGGCATCAGCGGTTGGAGCAGCGCTATCTCGCCTCATGCCAAATGTAGGCGGGCCCAAACTGAGACGAAGAGCTCTACTAGCGTCAGTAGTGACATCAGTACTCACCTATGGTATTGCCATCTGGGTGAGTGCGCTGGAGTTGCAGGAATGCCAAAGGAGAATATATCCAGTAGGCCGGCAAATGGTACTTAGAGTAGCCAGTGCATTTAGAACTGTCTCCAGAGACGCTGCGCACGTAATCTCAGGGCTACTGCCAATTGAAATTTTTGCAGATGAACAGAGGAGAGTGTACCAGCACCGTAGAGAAAGGCGGTTAGATGCAGACGACTGTAGAAAAAGAGAAAGGCAGAAAAGCCTTCAATGCTGGCAGGCGTAGTGGGACAGCTTCGAAAAGGGCAGATGGACCTACCAGCTTATCCCTCGGATAACGGAATGGGTCGACCGCCAACATGGAGACCTCAGCTACTACCTGGCACAGAAGCTGACTGGACACGGATGTTTCCGACAATACTTGCACAAGTATAAACATGAGGACTCACCAGAGTGTCCATGGAGTAGACGAGGACGCAAAGCATGTGTTCGTTGCATGTCCTAGATTTGACTCACAACGATGAAAGCTTGAAAGCACACTTGAGGAGACGATATCCTAATAGATGGCTCCCTACACTGATAAGGTAAGAAGAAGACGACATCGAAGAAGATTAAGAAGAGACAAACCTATCCTGAACCTCCAACCAAATAACATCGATTGGGGGACGTAGGGAAGGATACCAAGAAGGAAGAGCTAACCAGCTAATGCCTCCTCCTTGAAGTAATGCCTAGCAGTGGTTACGCGGGGGAAATAAGGCCTTTTGGACAGGTGGAGGTAGTTTTTTTTGGAGGAGGTAGTTTTTTTAGTCAGTAGGCTCCTGGGCTAGTCTTTGCCGAGGGGAATCAGACACTACCCAGTACATCAGGGTGTCTTTTGAAGATTTTTGTTCCCTCCACCTTAATAAGAAAAAAGAAAAAAAAAACACATATACACACACGCACACGCACACAAACGCACACACATACGAACACGCACACACACACGCAAACACACATACACACGAGTATACACGCACATGTACATACAAGTTTCGGTTCGTACGTAAGACTCTGCGGTCTCACATAGCTTTTTATGGCATAAATATGATTTCAATTACTCGACTGACTGCCTAAATATATTTTTATTTGCAGAATTAGATCAAATACTTGCAGATAGTGAAGGTGATGCTATTCTTGCACAGGCGAGGAGCACGATTCATTGGTTAGTGCCGGCACAAATAGGCGTGAAACAGGACAGAATACGCCCGCAACTGATGCTTTAAACTCTTCTTGGTCGGAAGAATCATCAGATACAGTAGATGTAACAGGTGATGATACTAGTGGCGTGGAAAATGAATGTAAGTGTGCAGACAAAGAAAATACCCTAAAAGCTTATCTAGAAGAGTAATGTCTGCTAAATTGTAGTTAATAGCACACAGCAACAGATAGGCGGTGTTCAGCAAAGGAGCGATAATGAGCCGATGTTTCATATTACAATCCATGAGGAAACATCGGAAGAACGAGAATTCAAGATTTCCATAACACAGTCACCACCCGATGCAGACGTCTACGCATGGTTGGAAGCAACTGTTCTGGCGTTGTATAGATATGTGTGCGGTAATGCAGCGCCCACAGATTATTTAGTAATGTCCATACATTCAGAGCGTTTCCGCCAAGGAGCAGTATGGCTTTCTTTTAGGTTAGTGCGAGATTTTACGCCTAGCGACTTATTCGACATGCTATCAAGTGTCGCGCAGAGCAACGATAGTTTTGAGATAGACGATACGCTTAAAGTTACTACTAATATTGTTTCCGCGCCTGCTGGTAGAGGGCGTGCAAGTCTCACGTCGGATCAGGTAACCAATCGGTCAATTCTGACTATTAATAATACTGATAGTCTTTGTCTCACTCGCTCACTTTTCGCTGCTCACTCACATGCTATTCGAGGACAAATTCGAAGCGGTGCACTGCAAAATGAGTGGAACAAAATTCGATGGTGCTCGGGTAAATATCAAAAGGAGCAAGTTGAAAAACTTGTAGAAGCAGCGATTGTTATCACTGTGGAATCATATGACATCAAAGAGGGAGAAACGATCAGATGAGTCGATGTGTGCTCGCTGTACCCATACATTTGCAAATATGGTCGATACCCTGTCGGTCATCCCACTCTCTACATTGGCGAAGAGGAGTGCTGTCAGTTGACAGGTCCCAATAACGACGTGTCAGGCATTGAAGGCTTGATTATGTGTTAAGTGCTGCCACCAAGAAGCCTCTATCATCCTGTACTGTCTGTGAGAATGCATAGCAGGCTGATGTTCCCACTCTGCCGCTCATATGCCGAGACGCAGGCTCAAAACGAATGCAGTCACGAGGATGTGGAGAAGCGAGTTTTTATCGGAACGTGGTTTGCATACGAGGTGAAAAAAACAGTGGAATTGGGCTACGTTGTTAGAAAAGTGTTTGAAGTATAGCAGGTGCAGGTGGCCTCTTTCATGCTTATATCGACAAATTTTTCGCGAAAAGACATACGCTTCGGGGTATCCACCAGAGTGCAACAACGATGAGGATCTGAAGAACCGCCATATTGTTGAATTTGAGCGTCAGGAGGGCATTAAGCTTGATAAAGACCGGAATGAATTCAATGCGGGATTACGGTCGGTGGCAAAGCTTTGTCTGAACTCATTGTAGGGCAAGTTTGGTCAAAGAGAGAATATGTCGAAGACTGAGATTCTAGCAGGTTAGCCAGAAAAACTGCTTCAAATGCTTGTCAGTCCCGTTATTGAGGTCAACTCTCTTTTATCAATCGATGATGGCACTATTTATGTGAACTATCACTACAAAGATGGCGCTACTGAGGCCTCGCTATTATGTAATGTTGTCGTCGGAGCATACACCACAGCGCTTGCCCGATTAAAGCTTTTCTCATACCTGGAGCCACTAGGAGAACGCGTCCTGTATTATGATACGGACTCGATTATTTACGTACGTAAAGCGGGCAGTAAAGCTTACCAGCCGCCAACAGGTCCGATCCTAGGCGATCTTACTGATGAATTAGCAGGCTACGGCAATGGTACGCACATAACATCCTTTGTTTCGGGTGGCCCACAATTTTATGCCTATAAATTTTTAACGCCAGATGCAACAGAGTCTTGCGTTTGCAAGGTGAAAAGTATGCGCTTAAACTTTGCAGCAAGCGAGAATTTAATTTTGACTCCATGCGCAAACTCGTAAAGGGCATAATACCTCCGTTGTTTGTATCTTATGATGCGATAAGACGTACAGCATATCACGACATCATAACACGGGGGAATGTAAAATTTGCGATCCCATTTATGCTAAATGGCGTTTTGTTTCACCCGAAAAAAGCTATCCTTACGGCTATAAAGTCTAAAGCACATACATGCACACACAGACACATGCGCACATACGCACACTGACAGATAGCAAAAATATACGGTTTCACTAGTTATGCAAGCAATATAACTAGCCACTGGCTAGCGCTATAATCGCTCGTGTATGCGAGTAATATGGTTAGCCTCCGGCTAGTGCTATAACCGTACGCGTATTCGAGCAACATGGCTGGCCTTTGACGAACGCTAGGGACGCTCCCGCAAGAGCGAAGCGGCTGCGGCGGGGTGCCTCTCCCGCGCGCGTCCACGTCAAGTTCTTCGAGAGAAAGAGAAAGACTTATAAGTACAACTGACGAGAGTATAAACTGCTTAGTCGTAAAAATGGACGTACGCTGGAAGCATCCGTGGACATCGATGATTTGCGGGCCCACATTGTGTGGTAAAACGGTGTTTGTAAAGAACTTTCTCAAGTACATTGATCGTATGCGTGACACACCGTTTGACCGAATATTATTCTACTACAGCAAAAGGCAGCCTACTTACAAGGAATTTGGTGAAATTATTGAATTTCACAAAGACCTGCCAAAGAGCGAGGATTATGCCACGGACCCAGGACCTAAACTCCTGATTCTCGACATCATAATATTCTGAGCATCATTTTCATTTCGCAACACCTCTTTCATCGCGGTCAGCGTGAAATCCCCTTAAACTCAAATTACATAGTTATTGTCAATATTCCGCGAGATCGTGTACAAATATAACACCCAGCACGGCAGCTCTGCCCGGAACGACCAAAATTCTTGCAAGAGGCTTACATGGATGCAGTATCCACATCGTACAGCTATCTGCTCATAGATCTGAAACAGGAGACATCTGAAAATTGCCGATTTCGCTCGTGCATGTTTCCCTTTGACGAGTACCAGTATGTATATGTGCCACGTGGCAGTGGTAGCAGAGGAGTACGGCAGATAAATAACACAGCATCGCCGAGTGATGTGCCAGTCGTTTGTCTGTGATGGGCCTGACAGGTCGTAGTCGCAATCGTTGCCCAATAGGGTGAAAATACTTTGATATATTTAGAGTTTTGTGACACATCGATAGTCATCAGAGGATCGCACTTCTGCACAAAGCGGATTCCAAACTCGTGACCTACATTTGTGAAAGCGCTTTAAATATTTTTCGGGGTAATATTCCTCTCAGCAGACTGTATAGAAGTAGATTACGAAAACACGCGCCCATCCTGCGAAAACTTGCTACGCCAAACAGGAGTCTGACGACAAGGAAAAATTTGCTGGTTAAGGCGGATGGTATTGTGCCTGCAATAGTGAGACCTATATTGTCGATATGGAACACGCAAGAAAAATGATTTTGATCCCCCAAGAATGCATTGAGAGGGTAAAGCGATATTTGCCAGCAACAACAGCAGCCCATGTCAGTACAGTTGTCTTTGGTAAGAGTGTTCAAACCCTCGGAAGGTAACATCGCGCCTCCACGAGGACATGAGTAAAATTTTGACTTTACCGATAGAGGAGAGGAAAAAATGCTCTATGTACGAGCAAGCACTGCAGAGGTTTTTACATTTTAAAACAGCCACTGTCATTGCTAGATATGCCGAAGATGCATCGATCAGCAGTATTTCACGCAAACCAGACACGGAAATCCCCAATACGAACACACGCGTAGAGGCAGTCGTCGCCACTGAGTCTAATTCATCAGATAATTTGCATATTCTCTTGAGACCGTCCCAACGAAATATACAGCAAATGCTGCAAATTTAATTAAACTATTGCGAAACACCGACAGTATCACATGGGTTGGGATGATCGCGCTGTAATATCGATAGATGGCGGTGCTGCTGGTGGAGCAAAAAATTGAACTTGTCAACGACGCTATGAGGCATAGAAATAAGCCAGCACCGCGCGAATACGATCAGTTTGCGCGTATACTTCAAGAAGCACACGTGCCCAGGGAATTCGTACGTAATAAAACTTTCTGGAACGCTGTCGAGGCATTGTCTTCATCAGAAGATTCTTTCATGTCTCAAGGCGAGCCTTACAATACAACTGATAAAGAAGAGACATTGGGGGAAAGTGGCGGTGTCAACGACATAGATTCATCCTAATTAGCCTATAAAAAAGGTGAAAAAAAATGGAGAAAATCAAGTGGAGGGGTTGGAATTGCGAGCACAAAAAGCATCAGCACTGCAGCCTAAGAAAAGTCGATTGATAAAGCCGTCAAAATTGCAACTGGGAGCATGGATGCCCCTAGAGGACGACGTGATGGCGTAGAGAGTGTTACAAACGACATCTCTACATCATCGCCATCCTCTAAATCTTTCACGGATGCTTTGATCAGCATTGTACCCTTTGAGAGACATTTACCGGGCTACGAATTTTTAGGCCCAGGTACGATTCTTGAAGAGCGCTTGTCACGTGCTGAAACAGGCCTAAATCATTGCGTACTCTGATAAAAGTAATCAAGACCATACCAAAGCTGACCGCGTATTAGCTGAGTGTGTCTTTTCGCGCATGTTGTCCGAAACGTCGGATCGCAAGGAGAAAGCAGCAGCCATGATGACTGTTTTATGCATGGTCAGAAAAATTGCATTTGATAAGTTTTATAAACGCGTTAGAAATCTTGTTACAAGTAAGCGTGGCAGGAGACATAAAAGGTCAGTGAGTAAGAGAAAGTTAGATGGAGAAGACGCTTCAGCATCTTTATTACGATCTGCCTGCCCCATCAGCATATGCTGGCGGGTATAAGGTTGCACGTGACGTAAACAAAAAATATAGTCCGGGACAGGTTTCGCAGTGGCTCGACGCTCAAGATTCTCACAATTTGCACAGACTGGTGCGGCATCGATTCTCACGACATATCTACAATATATTTAGTCTTAATGAGGTGTGGGAGGCCGACTTAGCTGATTTTAGATTTTTGAATACCTATAACAGTCTATACGCCTATGCACTTGTAGTCATAGATGTGCTCTCAAAGTATGCGTGGGCGGAGCCTCTTTTAGACAAGACATCTAAAGTTGTCGCCGAGGCGTTTGAACGCATTCTAGCGAATAAAAATAACGATGGCAGCACAAGAGTACAACGCCCTATATATTTACAGACAGACAAAGGCAAAGAATTTATAGGTCGTGAAGTACAACAGCTATAGAAAAAGAGAAACATTATTTATTGCACTGCTCGGCATCCGGATGTCAAGGCAGCCGTAGCTGAGCGTTTTATTAGAACACAGAAAGGCCGATTGTGGCGTTATTTTACACATTTCCATAGTAGGCGCTACATTGGTGTGCTAGATAATATTCTTGCGGCCTACAATTATCCATGGCACAGTGGGATAAAAATGGTACCTGCCAAAGTAACCTTATGTAATGCGTCCATAGCCCGTCAAAATTTGAGGAGGTGCTACTGCGTCAAACAATCACGTCAGCCTAAATACAGCGTTGGTGATTTAATGCACGTTAGTCATGCTAGGAAAGCCTTTGATAAAGCATACGAGGGTGGCTGGACATTGAAACTATTTAAAATTACTCGAATCGACTCTTTGCGACAGCCGGTAGTCTATTTCGTGCAGGATCTCAGTGGTGAAAAAAGTGATGGCTTCTTTTATGAGGAGCAGTTAAGCAAAGTATGCAAAAATTTGACAGAGGTATCGAACAACAATAGTGTGTGTGTATACCCTGACAACACACCCACGAACTTCACCACGCAGCTTCCGCAAAACTTTTGCCTACACGGCGAGTGGTGTGTGGCTCTTACAGAGATTCAAATACCTCTCACATTTCAGCACATAAGCGGCGATAAGAAGGAGGGCGCTGTGTACGTGAGAAAATCGAAACGTAAACAAGTTTCGGCAAACGATGTACGCTATAAGGAAGACATTGAGACATTTTTCGGAGTGAAACCGGGTGTTTATCGTGACATTGACGCCCTTCTGACAGAAATAAATAGCCTGAGTAATGTAAAAGATCATTTATATTTTGAAATACATTACGGCGGGTACGTACAAGTTACATACAACTGTACAACTGATTGCGCAGGTTATATACATACTTTTAAGCTATCGGAAAAATTGTGCAGAATACTGGGTCTCGAAGATAATCAATTAATATCTTGTGAGGATAAGGAAGAAAACGGTATTAATGGCAGCCGACCCGTGAATCTTGTAAATAGTTTACCTTCTGCACTGATGGTCTATAGTAGTATTTGTCAACCGTACGTGACGGGCGATGTTTACAAACGTTCATTGGGAGCTGTACCTCTTCGGCTAAATACACACACTTACGGTAGCACACAGATTGCAAACTTTCCCCCGCCAATGTATGTGCCTTTGCTGTCATGCTCATTTCAGTCGATCGAGGTAAATATAAGAGATCAACACGGCCATCACGTGCCATTCGACTCTGGTCTATTGATGGTGACACTTCACTTCGAACGTATCAGTTAACCCTCCTGCGCAGGAGTTATCCCTGACTTTGGCTATTTGCAAATTCATTCATTTTTTATTGCATGCAATCCATAAAAACAACATGTTCATATATGTTATCGAGGTCGCTGAATACGAATCTGCCATTAGAATTTTAAAATTCAAAATGGCGGATCCAATATGGCGGACATATTTATATTTTTTAAATAAAATAATTATTATTTCAATTATTTATTATATTAAATGAACTGGTAACATTAATTGTTTTATTTATGAGATCACTGAATACAAACCTAATGTCACAATTTGAAAATTTAAGATGGGGGATCAATATGGCTGTTATTTATACAAATTTTCGGTAAAATTGAGTATTTTTGAAGTCGCTCAACATAAATTTATAGTCTAAATACAAGACCTCTCAGAAGTCAAAGTAAAAATTTACCGGTAAATAGTTAATAACAATCTATAAACAAATATAATTTTTTTATAAATACTTATTTCATACTTTTCAACCCCTCTTACATAGAAAATATTATAAGATATTTTTTTGAAAGATGCATACTTTTTCAGTAATTATATGAAATAATACTTGTAAATTATTTTGCAACCCTTATCTCTATGCATTATCACCCTGTATACATAAGTATTAATTGGCAATATCACCTCTATAATAATAATCTGGTATCTAAAATATAGTGCACATAGCCGCCATTTTGAATCGGCAATTTTGAATTTGTACATTCTGACGGTGGATTCGCTTTCAGCGACTCCAAAAACCCCCGAATATGAATTTTTAAGTCGATTTAAGCTGTATTTTATAAAATATAGTGCACGAGGCCGCCATTTTGAATCGGCCATTTTGAATTTGTACATTCTGACGGTGCATTTCTTTTCAGCGACCCCGAAAACGACCGAGTATGAATTTTTAAGTCGATTTGAGCCGTATTTTATAAAATATAGTGCACGTGGC
>UELU01141331.1:4765-18922 GCA_900490025.1 Megastigmus dorsalis
CCCCCCCCCACCTCATTTCTATTCTTCCGCCGTCGGCCGCAAGTGTTTGAATTTATTGGTTTTTCTTGGAAATTTGATTGTTTCCTCTCTGTTGTGGGCTTGTATAATCGGGTGGGCTCTCGCTTGATCGACGACGTTTCAAACGGTGTCTCTTCCATGTACAAATCTCGCCGGAGCAAACCAAATTACGACCGTAAAACTAAATCTTTGCGAACAATATCGATATCTCGTATCTTAATTCCCAATTTGAGAAATCCGCTCTCTTGTACGCGCGACGCTCTCTAAAGATTCGCCTGAAGTCTATCTAAAATCAGCGACGATTCATCAGCGCCGGGGCGGCCAAAAAAGAGTACAAACGTCAACACGCGGTCAATTGAGAGTCGGCGCGAATCCCCAAAAGGACTCGAACCCACAGGAAAAGTCTGAAAAGCCCTCGCCCTCGAAAGAGAGAGAGAGAGAGAGAGAGGAAGTCACTGAATGCCGTCGTCGTCGCGTCCAAATTAATAATGAAGCAGCAGCCTCTCCTTTCAAGCCCGCGTGTCAAAGACCCCGTCGTCGTCGTCGTCGTCGTCGTCGTGCGCGAGAAGCGACGAGAGAGAGAGAAAAAAAGCAAAGTAAAAAGAGCCAAAGCTATATATGTATATACGTATATGAAACCGAGGGGGTAACTTACTGTGAGCGTAGTGAGCGGCGGCGGCGGCGGCGGGATGATGAGTAGGCGCCGGGTGGGAGTAGTAACCCCGGTAGTCGCCGGGGTTGCCGACGACGGAGGCGGCATTGTTGCCGGCGCCGGGGGCCGTCGTAGCTCCACCCGCCGAGGCGGGCTCGAGACTACGCGGCGGCTCGTACCAGCGCGCCGCGCTCGATTCGCTGCTCATGTCCATTATGTAGTCGAGAATTTTCGTTGATTGGGGCCCGCACCCGTGAGGCGCGTACACTCTTACGGGGAGGGAGACCTTCTGCTGCTGCTGCTGCTGCTGCTGCGGCTGCTCTGGCTGCTGCTTGGCTTCTTGGCTTCTTGCTGCTGCTGCTGCTGCCGCTGCTTCCTGTGCTGCTGCTGCTAAGCGTCGACGTGGCCGACGAACGGCTTAGGACGTCCACGGCATCTGGGACCAGCTGGTGACGCCTGTGCCCCTGTAATACAGACCGAGATAAAGGGTTGCGTGCGTGTGTAATAACCTCCAAATTGCTTCTTTGACTTCAAAGTGGACGGCGATTTGGCAATACCTTATCGGCGCCACGGAGATAATAATTTTCGAGCGATAATCGAATGATAAAGCGACGCGGAGCTCGTTCAAATCGCTTATTATACACTCCGGGCGGCCTTTTTTTTCAGATACACGTATATGCCTATACCCGTGCGCGCACACGGCCACAAATTATATGTTACAGAGAATTTAAGGATTCTCGTTGGTTTGAACGAATGTATATAGTTTTGTTCACTGGTATGCGCGCACAGGTCGATTGTATTGTCGTATGCCCGCTGCCGATATACGTATGTATGCCCTAGTTTTTACGCGCTCGCGTATTAACGTAGCGAGCTAAATATAGATAACGATTCCTCGGCATCGAGGCTCTTGGTAATTATCAATTACGCAGAAAACACAGACTGTGTGTTGTGTCACAATTAAAATTTCATACAACACTTTATCTGATATAAAAATATATATATGTGTGTGTATTTATCTGCGGCGGATCAGGTCGATCGATTTCTTTTTTACTCGGCGGCACTTAAAAGTAATGAGAAAATCAGTCGAGCTGTTCGAGCTATTCGAGTTTTTGACGATGATTCCGTTCCGAGAACTCGTCGAGTATATAAAATTTTTATGCTAAATGTTTCCTGTGCTTGTATATGGTACACGGGGGCTCTATTAATCCACGATATAATTAATCTTGCCCGCAGTGACTAAAACCCGATATACGGAACAATTCGCGTGCGAAAAAAAAAACTATTTTTTGTTTCACTCGCAACAACGTCTTTATGCGACGCGGACATTAAACATTCCGTAAAAAAAAACTTTTAATTTATCGAAACGTAAATAGCCGCACTCGGTACATATTACGCAATCCTCGTACAATTACAATCATCGACATTTCCATAAAAATATCCGCGCGGAATAATGCCAAATAAATACAGCACTCGTGTACACACACACACACACACACACATACAGACACGATCCGATATCTCGCGATAAATCACCTTTCTACGATTCGTAACCCATTTGGCTATTTAACGATCGCAATAAATCAAAGCGCCGCGACGCGTTGGTCGTCATCGCGAGCATAAAAATCGATAAACTGACGAAAATTTTATCGCACGATCATTCGGCGATCCTTCCGCTCTCTATAATTTTCATTGAACGACGCGCGCCCATTCTTTTTTGATTTTTTCGATCGGCAGCAGAAAAAACGAGAGAAGATGAAAAAGAAGAAGAAGAAGACGAGGTAAGGTGGAGGTGAATCGGCTTACGTGAAATTAAGAGCTCCGCGATACGGTGGATCGGTTACTATCGGCGGCTAAAGCGCAAAATCGCCGGATCGAGTGTCGCGGGATATCGGCTGTGTACTTTTACGCACTTTATGTTCTTCGCCGTCTGGTGTATAAGTATGTATATACGGGAGGGACGTGTTTAACGCGACCCGAGCGAATATAAGCCCTGCTGCGTACTAATTTCGACGTATGGCTACGATCGGCAGTATATATACTTGTTTCCCGAGATGTTGGAGGAAAAAAAAGGAATAACGAGCGGGTTTGGCCCACGGTAGTCGAAAACTGCTTTGCGACCATTAAAAGCTACCTCTTCGAAGTTTTGCAGGTATACGTGGCATTCCTTCGAAAGAGGCACGATTGGCCGAACTTCGGACTATTCGAATCGAAGCACCGCGTCAAACTTCGTTTTAAATCACAGAAAATTTAATTGTCAGAGCGAAAATTCTTAAGAAAGAAGATTAAATCGCATTTACGTAATTACACGGCGAATATAGGAAAAAAGCAGGAGAAATAAAAAACAGACTTACCAAGTGAGAAGAGAATAAGAAAAAAATAAAAAGAAGCTCTCGGGTCCGATAGAGTCTAACGATAAAGAAAAAAAAAAAACGACAAGAAAGTAAAATGGTATATCCGATCAAGTAGCGCGATCTCGGTCAACGTTGCGTGCTGATTCTAGCCTCAATAAGGAGACACTGAGGCCGGCTCAAGAAACTCCAAATTATTTATCAACAAAATCATCGGTAATCAAGGTCACTCTGACGTAACGGACATCGCTTAGCGGTGGGCAAACAAACTCTCACACAGACACAGACACACGTACACGACTCGACTGTTCCGCACAGATTTTCGTCTCTTTAAAGAAATATAAAGAAGTAATCACCGCGAAAACATGTATATTTATTAAACTATCGCCTGTTTATCCCTCTTTATTTTTTTCGTTCGCCGATCGCGCTGCTCTCGTATAGTATTTATGACTTTCGAAGAGTAGGTGGTGGTGGGAGACGAGGTAGTAAAAAATAGCTTTGATTTACGGCCCCGCTCGCAATGAAGCTTTTATTGCTCTCTGTACACATAGTCGCGATTGGACGTAAAAAGCGAAAAAAAAAGGAAGAAACGAGCGTTTAATCGAGAAACTAGATTTCACGCACCGGTTTTTTTTCTCTCTTTTACTCCGCAACCTTTTACGACGAAATAACGAAGATAATAATTTTAGCCGCTGGTGTAATCCGTCTTCGGGGTAAAGGAGCATCGCGACGCCCGCACGTCGACTTATTCGGCAAATAAAGCACTTGAGAAACAATAGCCGATAAGATATAGAAGCGTACAAGTGTGTGCGCGCGTGTGTGTGTGTCCGAGCGCTGCGTATATATCGATAAGATTAAGAAAGAGAAAAAAAAAGAGGAGACGGAATGCGACTGATGGTGACTTAATTAAAAAAAATATGTGTAGCTATATTGTAGCTGAAAAAAAGGTTTTCCTGCACTGATTTGTCTCTGTCTCGCTAATTATGATTTATCGGCAATAATAATAGAGCCGCGAATTTTCAGGCAGAATCGCGGGATTTCGAAGGTGTATCTTATCGCTTGTATTCTCTCTCCGTAGCTGAAGGAAAGAAATGAGAAATAAATAGCACAGCTAATACTAGCAGTAGACGCGATGATCGCGTCGTCCAGTTCGATGTGGCGTCTTATCGCACAACTCGTGTACAACACACACACACGACTTCTCGAAATTCTATACAGCGGCACAGGCGCTTGTGCACACGTCACCCAGATTTTTCGAGTCCGATAAATACCAATATACGCCACGTCGCGATTGCAATAAATTTACTAATCGATCAAATCCATTATCGAGGCGTCAAACGCTTCTTCCTTCTCGCTCTCTCTCTCTCTCACTCGCACATTCCCAAGAGGGAATCTCGCTCGCGAAACTAAAAGTCATCGCGAGCTTCTCTCTCTCTCTCTCTCTCCCTCACACACACACACACCCGATAAGCATCTAAATATTTTTCCGTATGTGCTCCGGCTGTATACGAAGGGACGGCGATTCGAGAAAATTGAAAATTTATTAATGACCGGGGGGATAGGCGCGAGGTTATCCATCCTCATTAGAAAACGCGCGGGCGGCGCCGTCGATATACCGTCGTCGCCTCCTTCTGGCTCTGCGCAGAAATTATATATACCTGCATTCGGAGGACGAACGCGTATATGCGTAAGCGCGACCTTCGAGGTAAATTCGTTTCTTCGATTCCTCTCTAGCCGCTTATCAAAGAGCAAACTTTTTTCTTTCTCCGTTCCCTCGTTATGTCCGAGGCGCACGTCGCGCCTAAAATGTGACTTATCTTATCGCGAGCCAAGGTGGATGTTATGCCTATAGCGAGGTGACACTCGCGGTTACGCAGTTACACGAGCCGATGATCGAGGTACGGGCGACGTTACAAAGTTCACGTTTGCGCATTAATCCGCGTGCAATCTATTCCTCCTTATCGATATATTAATGTAGTCGGCAGTATATACAAATCATTCGATCGCACTCGAAAATAGTAAATATTATACACTATACTCGGTCCGTGTGATGCCAACAATGTACGATCATAGTCGAATACCAGAAATTTTCCTCGCTCGAACGATCGACTTTCATCGGCCCCTACCGCTCCTATATATCTCCGCCGAATTTTATGCAACCGCGCCACGCGCAAGTGTACACATAAATCCCGTGTATACACATATACCTACATACCCTTTCCCCCCGCGGCAAACCACATTCTCTCTCTGTCTTGCGAGCGATTTCAGACACAATAAAGAACTCGAAACGCAGAATATGTACGTAGGAAAAAGAACGTGCACGGGGGGATAAGAAAGGAAGACTTAGGAATTCAGCGAATGAATAATTAGCGCGATGAATCCACGAGCTGCGGAAGATTCACGACTACCTTCGTATATAACAACCGACGCACACACACACACAGACAGACAGACACACGAGTGGAGGCGCACACCGAATGAAGAAATTAGAGTCCCATAAAATTGGGACGCGCAATTAATTCGTGCACGCGCGCGCAAAACAAAGACGATGGCTTGGCTCTCTCACTGCTGCTGCTTTACACACACACACACACACACACACACACACACACACACACGTATATATTATATTCGTACAGCGGCACGATTCGACTCTTTCCATGCTGAGTGTATAGACTGTACAGCGTGAAAGTGGCCCGTGCCACTCTCCGACTGTATTAAATGTACATATATACACGTATATAGAAGGTTGCGATAGTCCAGAGACTTGTATATTATACACTCGCACAGATTTCGATTGCTTTTTATTGTCTATATAGCAGATGTATGTATATACATAGATTGAGCGTCCCGCGGGGAGCAAGTGCAACGGGTCTCGTATATATATTTATCAAACCGCTCTGTTCTCCTTTTTATCCGCCATCCAATAATACGCGCGCAGTGAGCGATCTCGGTCGCCTCAGCTGTATTCTTTCGGTCAAAGTGGCCGATGGAGCGTAACGCGCCATGACGATCGAGAAATAATTTCTTCTAATTAATATATACCGCGTGCAACTATATATAGCGGGAGAGCCGAGTGAGCGCGTGCACCGATCGAATAGCCTATACTTCATTAGCGGCGCTTACTCGCGACAAAACGGCCTCGATCGCCGATGGAAAAACTTGCGTCTCGCGATGCTCGAAGGTATTTTCGATCGCGGCAGGGCTTCGACGTGCGCGATTCTCTCTTTTGAAAAGCGTGCGCCAAGGCGATTTGCCGCCGGCCAGATAGAGAAACGTATAGAGGGAAAAAAGTGAATGCTGCGATCAGTGTGGCCCTTTTGTGGCTCTCTCTCTCTCTCTTCATTCTCGGGCGTTAAAATTCACGCGGTCTGAAAGACGAGAGTGCACGGAATCTCGCAACAATGGACTCGGTGGCCCGTGACGTTTCTATATATATACTCGCTATAGCTACTCTATTGCCGATTGGTTTGTTTTGAGGTTAGGTGTATGACGCGTGGGGCTTAATGCAGCCTCTCGAAAAGCCATATGCCCGGATCGAAAAGCTCTTTTTCTTCTTTTTCGTCGACAATTGGATCATGCGAGGATGCGCCTTTTTGCTTATACCAAGGTCTTTCATGGTTACTTTGTGCGTATAGAAATGCGATATTGTAGAGAAGAAATATTAAAGCGATTATTGCGGGGAAGTGCAGAGAGACGGTTTTACTAGCTATTTTTAAAGTCTGGGTCTTTCTAGTCAATTGTATTCCAAGTTTAAAGTAGCGAACTGTGCAAAAATATAATTTAAAATTCACGGTACACGCGAAACCTTCCTCATAAATTGTTAAGCTACATTATAAGTGTATTAAACTCAAAAAAAAAACGGAAGTCGTCAGAGAGCAAGTTCTAGGAGCCGGTTTCTCTATTAAACTCAATGTCAGAACTCGACAATTCGTATAGTCTCAAAAAGATAGAGAGAAACAACTTTCATCGCGCGGAAAAAGAATCCAAACCTCGCGTATACACCCTGTATCGAACGTCTCCTCGTCAAATTTCAACGATAAAAAACACGATCCCCGTCTAATCCGCCAAAATTCCCATCGCGCTAATAAGCGTCGGCTCGATTCGCGGCTAATAAATGAAAACACAAACCACCGCCGCTCTGCCGCGAGATTATACTTGCAAATCAGCAATTACGATATTCGCCCCTTTACCCAAACACACACACTCACGCACTAACCATCGAACAGATATTGTTTTCCACGCGTGCGCTCGCGGCCATTTTTACTTCGCCGAAAAATCTTTCGCGCTGTTTTTTTTTTATTGTTGTTCGCCGATCGTCATTCCCGCCTCGTATAGGATCGGTAAACTCGCGTACTTTACGCCGCTAATAAAAGTTTTCAAAGGCCGCGAAATCACTGTTCTTCGGTGGCTTATTAAATGCCTCCGTCTCCTCCTCTTCTCTCTCTCTCTCTCTCTGTCGCTCTCGGGCTCTTGTAATTTTATACTTGATTCGCCGATGTATACGCGATACATATCTATAGGAGTCGCGAGGCAGACTCGCGAGCGTGTACACTCGGTGTCGTCGCTCGGAGCCGAGGCTCTCCTTTATATACTTTTTACCGGTCACGGAATATCTCCGAATTTATGCACGCGGACGGTTCTTTTTTTTTTTCATTGCGCGCGACTCGCGCGATACCTACTCGAGTTTCATTCGCGAAAACACGCGTAATTTATATCGCCGCACGCGTATCGTTCCAAACCGTTTAAAGTGCGTTTATCGTAAGACGACACGCTGCGCGCGGCTTCCCTTTTTTTTTTTTTGTTGCGTTCGACACTCCGAATCGTCACCGATAAGTTTCATACACGCACTTGATTTTAGTATTTCCAAAATCGCCTCGACCCGCTTTCCCATGGATTTTCAACGTCGCGATCCAGCTATTTACAAAGTCTTACTCCGAAATACACGGCGGCGATAAATCCTATATAGTCGGTCTCGGCTATAAGCCTTGCCGTCGGAGGCTCTCCAGTATTTCTCGCCAGTCGATCCTCAAACATTACGGCACCTTGCGTAAATATCCCATCGATATCGATCGCTTATCTGCTCCCAAATCCCCGGAACTGTGCCTCCAGGCAACGCTATACTCTCTTAACAAAAAAAAAGCCTAATCGTCGCATCGACGACACGCGAAAAGAAAAAAACACGGAAATCCCCTCGTAACGGGAAAAATCTCGCTGTATTTACACAACGCGAGAGAGCAGCAACGATTCTATTTTCGTACGGGTGCAAAAATGATAGAGAATCATCGGTCGCGATCGATGAGTGTACACAGCAACACCGATATCGACTCTCGTACTTATCTAAAGACATCTTGGCTATACATCCACATTTACGCGCCACTATCTAAATGGGTCATTATAAAGATTTCCACGGCGGAGACGAGAAAAAAGAAGCGTGGAAAACGGCGTAAATGCCGCGCGGCAACGAACGCTTTGCCGTCGGCTCGCGAAAAACCATCCTTGCACACGCATATACGATGTTACACGTAGGCAGGCGCGGCTTATCGCGAGGTGGGATAATAAAGGATCGCGCGACTCTTGTGCAGCTGCTGCTGTGCTGCCACCATTCGCGAGACGGTCTGCCACAGCTCGCACACACTCGTTACACACGGTATACATGGGTGTAATTTCCTAATAAGTGGCCTTACCTTATCTGTAAAGCGTCCCTCGCGGCCTCGATAACAAACGCACAACTTATTCGTCCGTGTTCACTCGGTACATGTGTAATCTCTGCGCGCGTGCATATGTGCAACGTTAGACCCTCTCTCTCTCTCTCTCTCTCGTCTACTTATTACAATTGAGGAGTTGCGAGGCTCCCGTATCACTAGCAAGTTGTATCACCATGACACTGCACTCTGATCAAATAATCACGGCACACGCGACACATCATCGTTAATCAGTATTCGGCTCTCTCCTTCTCTCCATCAGTGTACAAATCTCTCGTCTCTCTCTCTCTCTCTCTCTCTCTTTTCTCTATCTCTCCGTTCCCGATCCTGTATAACCTCAAACTGGCGTAGAGTCGCGCAAGCTGCCAACTCCTTTTGCTCCAGGACGAACGTGCGGACGAGAAAGGAATTCGCGCGCGCACTGTCTCTATATAAGTGTATACTCTCTCTCTCTCTCTGTGTATACAGTATGCGGATGCAGTGTGTACGTATGCGGCTCTCCTCCTCCTCTCTATCTCTCTATACTGTTCGGTTATAGGTGTCTGTATCTGCGGTGGTAGTGGTAGGAGCGCGACGGACGGACGGTCGGTCGCTCGATGCAACTATCCTGGCACCCGGCGCGGAACTAAACCACACGAAAACACGGCGCCTCGCCGCCGCCTCGACGTCTCTCTCGCTCTCCCGTGATCCCCCGGACTCGGTGCTCCCCACCACCGTATACCCGTCGCTCGGCTCTCCTTTCGCTTCGCTTCGGCCGGACTCGGCTGTGCTCGGCTCGCCGGCCCCGACAACGCCTACCAGCGGCTATTGCGCCTTTGAGCGGGCGAGCGAGAGAGAGAGAGGGAGCGAGACTGTGTGTCTGTACAGCGCGGCAGCAGCTGTATAACGAGAGTGAGAGAGAGGGAGCGAGAGCGAAGCGGGGAGGAGAGACGGCCACAACCTACCGGCGGGCGTTAACACTGTCTCTCTTTCCCACGAGCCGCGAGACTTTTACCTACGCCAGACCCCCCACTCTTCTTCTTTGCTGCCGCTGCTGCTGCTGCTGCTGCTGCTCGGGGGGGTTAGCCCCCCCACTCGCGACGCGTCACTTTTTGCTGTGCGCGATCCCCCACCACCGCCACCAGTCACCAACACCACCACCAGCACGTGTACGCGCGGACGCGAGCGCTGCTGCTGCTGCTTTTCGATTTTGTGAGTTTTCTCCGTAGCTGCTGTGCAAGTGTAGGGGGGGAGGGGGAGTTTTCTTCTTTTGCTCCGCGAGGCTCGAGTCTCAGGGTTTGAGTTTGCGGGGGGGGGTGATTTTTTTTTAGTTTTGCGACATATCCCTTGTTATCTTGGTCTTTGTTTAAAACTTTTTCCTGCTGGGCTGTTTGTGCAGTGCCTTTTTCAGGATGAAAACGCACGATACGAGAAGAAATTCAGGATGAAAACGCACGATACGAAAGGAAATTTAGTTTTGAAAAATTCAAGAGAAATGAACGGTTATTGTATCATTATTCAAAACGTAAAGCAATACTTTATAAGAGTACAAAATTTAATTTCTTAGTGCTCTCATCCGTTGAGAAACTTGTTTTTGTTTTAAATTAAGTACAATAATAGTTCAAGTATTTAATGCTTCTTTATGGGGAATTTTTGGGGTCTTTCGCATAAATAATTATTACTACTTGAGTTTTAAAGGAAAAGCTATTGTCTCTTATATTCTACATTTCAGAAAATAAAGTCAGGAAAAATTTCAGCTTCATAAAATATAATCAAAGAAATCGGAATCAGTGTCTGTTCAAATTAACCTGGCATAATGATAAATAAGGGGAAGACTACTCTAACGATTAATAAATTATTTTGGTTGAAAACTTATGAAACATTTAATATTACGTGAATCACTAATCGGACCAAACAAAATACCATGAAAAAATAAAATATTATTTTCCCAAATAATTGACGTGATAAATTTTCGAAAATGACAGTGTAATATAATCCCTGTCGACATCGACATGTCGTAAATTAATAAAGCTCAAGGGTGTAAAAACTTTAACGAACGCTCGCAACTTGCATTGCACTGTAAAAAAAAGTACATCTCTGTACTTTATCAGTAGCAACACATTTTCGCATCGATCCATCAACGATTTTCATCGTCGACATAATTTTCTTTACGCCCGCACTGTCCGGCACAGGCAATAACAATTCGAATCCTAATAGAATAATAACAACTAACAACATTACAATAATATCCGTGATCTTATCGCACTCTCGCTTCCCATGAATTCACAATAAAATTCATTTATCGATTTTCAAAAGGCAACGCGAGAATATTAGCGAAAATTAATGCTGTTCACATCGCTATTACGAAATAACAATCATTTAGATCTCCGCCGATTGCACCGCACCGTTTTTCTTGGCACATCGTACGTATTCCATTTTGCGTTTGTGAATCAGCCTGTGTGCGTTGCAAAGCAAGGAAAAAAAATGACGAATCGCTCATTTGCACCAAAATCGAAATGTATGGGCGAAAGAAAAATTGTGGATAATGTGACGTTTGTTACATTTAATGCGCGGTCGGCGATAAAAAGGAAAAAAAAAAAGTAGAATCTGGCAGCGACGTTCGGTCATAAATCAGAGACAACGGCGTCGCCGAGCATACACACGTATATAATTTACGTAATAAGTACGTTCCGTCGAAAAATCACTTGCGCATGAATTTGCGCATACCTCAAAGTGCCCCAGACACACATAACATGACAATGTACTGCACACTGCAAACTATCACCCAATCGCTCTTTTCCCCTCTTTCTTCTGTGTTATCCTTTCTCTTTTTCTCTCTCTCTCTCGGTCTTTTGCGTTTTTTTTTACACAACGCCTACACAATATTCCGCGTTATCGTTAAACGTATCCGGCGCAAAATGGTCTTTTGTTACGCAACGGAAAACGTTGAAAATTATACTCGCGAGAGATCGTTCGGGTAAATAACGAATTAACTCAACGTACTTTAACAATCTTTTTTACCTCTCATTTTCTTTTTGCAATTGCGTGTATATTAAAACAAATACTTACTTGGATATTTTTTGTTTGAATGAATATTACATACTATCATAAAACAAAAACAAAATCAATCATTCACAATTTTCATCTAAAACGAATATAATTGCATCAAAATGAGCGTATACGAAACAATTAAGTATATATAGAGATAAAGGAGAGAAAGGAAGAACGGCGGCTTTATCAGTAAACGAGCGGCGGAGAAATCCGATCTACGAATCATCTCTTTCCTGTACATCGTATAGAAGCGATCGAATCGAAAGACGACATCGAGTCAAATGCACAAGGCGTTAAAAATGGATCAACGCGCGATCGAGTCGCCCCGGCTTCGCTTTTCCCTCCGCGTCCGAATTTAGATCGAATCTTGGCAAGAGCGAGAGAGCGAGAGCGAGAGAGAGAGAGAGAGAAAATGAGAGCCACGTGCCTTCCTTCCTCCTCCTCATCGTCATCGTCGCGAGAGAGCAGATTACGCCTGAGATATATATATATTCCTACATCATATCCACGCGTGTGTGTGTGTGTATAGGTATTATAATACGGAGCAACGCGCGCGAGGAGCTGAATCTTGATATAACGCGCTCACGGTCCCCTTATCTAGATGAGATACGCCGATTAAGATACGCCCCTATCTTTATCTCTCTCTCTTTCTCTCTCTCCCTCTCCCTCACTCCGAAAGCCCCAGAGTTGTCTGAAATCTGAGAGACTCAGTCGAAGCGACAATAAATGTTGAAGAAGAAGACGAGACTGTTTTGGCTGGTTATTATATTATACACGCACTCGTCCCCTTCGCAAACCGTATATAATATGAGTGTGCGTGTGCCTGAGGTTTTGTGCGTATTGTAGGTCGATCGTATGCTATGCCGCTGCGATTTTACAGACTGGAATCGGAGTTGTTGCCTGCCGTCTTTACCTGATCCGATTCATTATCTGCACCTCGGTGCTTTTCCCCGAGCTATAATGTATACCTGCTACTGTGCAGCTCTTCAATTATCGTTTTACGTGCTTGAGAGGAGGGGCGAGATTAGTTTTCCGTATTGCGATGTACGAGAAGATTTTCGGCGGATGATTGCATTATGTGCAGCCGCGTCGGCTGATTAGCGTTGGAGGGAAATTGGTTGAGATTTAATTGGAGAAATTGCTTTTACGGACTAATTGATAGAAACTGGTGGGCGAATCTAATGTTATAAGGTAGCATAATATAATTATTTGAAAATACAATGCATATTGTACAATTAGTTAAAAGAATAGATTTATTTTACACTTGGATATGAAAATTCTGTGAGTTCCATTTGATAATTTTTTTCACAAACTATGAAGGTATTAACAACTTGCAAAATTTACTGAACAATTATTTAATCTCTAACAGTAAGTATTTTATACTTATATATAAATGTGTACAAACGCTTATCACTGTTATTTTGTAAAATAAATTCGTGTTGATATATTAAATCATTGTATGATGTAGTAAAATTTCTTAAATTTAACATACAATGCAAAGCATCAATAAAATATAATTATTTAATTTTCTTAAGTGGATGCATGCCCACTTAAACCCTGATTTATTCACACACAAAATGCACCCAACACACGTTTCGACGTCGAAAGCTAAGCGAGAAATTATATTTCCATAAATCCAATTCTTACAAGAGCCTCCTGAATAATAAACAGTCGACTCTCGAAAATTGTCCATTTCCTAAAACCCACAACATTTTCTCCTCGGCCTATGATTATACACCCACCAACGCGAAAAATTACCCACATCCCCATCAATTCATCGCCGCGATATACCCACGTCAGCGTTCGCCCATTATCCTAAATAAAAAGGAAAAAAAAAGGCCTCTCGCTAAATCTCACATTTCCACCGAGCACATCTCGTATACCGCACAGTACATTATAATAAAGTCGAGAGAGAGAGAGAGAGACTTTGTACGATGGTAGTGTATATAATACGCTCGTAGTACACAACTTCACGCTCGGCTCGTTTCGTGGCACGTCGAATTCCTTAATCTCCGAGATCCCGTGAAATTTTTCGCGTCGCCTCAAGCTCTCCTACATCCACAGCTTACATGCACACACACACACACACACACACACACACACACATACACATACACGTACACGAGGAGAAGAAGAAGAAGCAGAAGAAGAAGAAGAGGATGAAAAAAGGAGCACGAGCGAATAAACGAACTAACGGCCGGGAAGAATGCGCGCATACACATACACGTACATATATACGTGCAAGTAGGGGGCAAAAGCGAAAGAGAGAGAGAGAGAGAGAGAGAGAGAGAGAGAGAGAGAGAGAGAGAGTATAACAAGGGAACAATCTGTAGAAGCTTGTCCGTATAGAAAGCGTCGGGGAGCGCGAGCACGAGAGAGAGAGAGAGAGAGAAGTCCGTATAGA
>UELU01141334.1:0-23547 GCA_900490025.1 Megastigmus dorsalis
GATTCCGACGAAAACATATTGATTTGAATGCAGACAATTCAGGCTCCGATGATTCTGATTCCGATTGTGATTCGATATCTGATTCAGATTCTGAACATGAATTCACAATATCAAATATTACTTATAAAAAAGCTTGTGCTACTTATTCTGAAAACTTAGATAAACTTGAAAAAAATCACGAATTCATTTGGATCGATGGCGAGAAGTCATATCCAAATACTTGTGAAGAAACAATATTATTATCTGAAGCTGCAAAAAAGAATATACAGGCGTGCGAGCCTTTCCAATTGTTTGAAACCTTTTTTTCCGCCGAAATGAAACAATATATAATTGATGCGTCTAAAGAGAATAATTATGATCTAAAATTACAAGATCTTGACACTTTTATAGGTATAGTTATTTTCAGTTCATTCAATAAAAGAAAGTCTCAGAGAGATTATTGGTCATCTGATCCATTCTTATCTATTGAAATTGTTTCTTCTGCAATGACTCGTGATAAGTTTGAAGAGATCAAGTCGAAAATAAAATATTCAAAAGCTAAAGACAAGGATCCAAACGATAGAGCGTGGCGGGTTCGTTCGATGTTGAAACTTTTCCAAAACAACCTCCTAAATTTCGGAATATGGAAAACTTCTATATCTATTGATGAAATGATGGCCAAGTCTTATGCAAAAACTGTATTGAAACAATTTATTCGAGGGAAACCAATAAGGTTTGGTTTGAAATTTTGGGGTTTATGCAATTCAGACGGCTATCTACTGAATTTAGATCTATATTGCGGTAAAAATTCCCAAACCGGAAACAAATTAGCAAAATGTTCTTTAGGTACTCGTGTAGTATTGCATTTATTAGAACGTTTTTTTCAGCTAATAAATTATAATAAAATCCCTGCATTTCATTTGTACTTTGATAATTTTTTTACAAATATGGATTTGATTTTACACTTGAAAAAATTAGGTTTGAAATGCACTGGCACTATAAGAGACAATCGAGTCAAAGAAAAGAATATACTTGAAAAGAAAGCTCCACGAGGTACTTATATTCTAAAACATGATCAAAATAGTGGCATAAATTTCATCACTATTATGGATTCGAAGCAAGTTTCAATAGCTTCAACTACTGCAGGTGTAAGTCCACTATCAACTTCAAGAAGATATAGATCAGAGGCTCGATCCAAAATTGATATACCTTTTCCGCAAACTTTTCATTTGTAGAATAAATTTTTGGGCGGTGTTGACGTGCATGATGGACACTGCAACAATGTACTTCCAAGTATACGTTCCAAAAAATGGACATGGGTCGTTTTCATAAGATTTATACAGGCATCCATTACAAATGCCCTCGTAGTTTTCAATGCTACACGTGATGGAAAGAAAAAAGTTGGAATAAAAGAGTTAACTATTTCGATTGCTAAATATTGTATTCAAAAAGGACAAACAAGTAAAACAGATCATACACGATCTAATAGGGACAAATTGAAAAATTGTTCAAACGAAAAATGTCCAATAACTTCATAGTTTTTAAGAAAACGATAGATTAAGATTTTTATAAAATTTTTTCATTCTCGCCGCCATTTTGAAAAAACACGTCGATGAATTTTTCTGAAAAAAATTCCTCTTAATGTTCGAGTGCCATGATCACCTCTGGTCATAGTAAAAAGTTGATACCTTTGGGGCATCATTGTGAAAAAAAATGCGAAAAAATTTTTTTTCGAAAAATTTCACGTTTTTCACGTTTCAATCGGCCATATTTTTTTTCTCGGTGTCTAATCGAAATTTCGAGCTCAGGTTCTGAAAGAGCATCAAATATCGCGTAGGAATAGAGGTATTGCATTATTTTTTTGGTCCGATAACATAATAAATAAACACGTTGAAAACTTAGTAAAAATTCTGATCACCTCGGCGTTAATGGGTTAATAGGATTTTACAGTGTAAGACGACTTATGTACAGGTGACTATGTTCACCTATAGGATTTCGTCTGAAAAAGAACTGTTTTAGCGGTCCCAGAAATACGTCTTAAATTATATGTCTTATGGGATTTCTCAGAAACTACATCGCTTCCCAGAAAACACTCTTATATTTGTGCAAAAGTCCCGGAAAATACTTGAACTTTGTGTCACGTATTATAACTGTGACGAGAGATTCTTTCTCTCTATGTGGATTCGGTATCGTCCGATTTTCCGGTGACTTAATCTGGAAAGGAATTTGAAAGGGAGGGTAAATGAAGTGACGTAAAGACTGGAGAACGGTCAGTCGTTCCTCGTTCAGATGTTGAGTCGTTTTCCTCGATGCGGCCTGACGAGGCTGCTTTTATTGTAATGCGTTAGAGGTGGTGGAAATGGTAAAAATCGCCTTGTGGCCTCCTCGAACTCCTTTCTTCTATCCTCTGGATCGAGGACGGCCATGGGAAGTGGAGGAAATACTCCGCCTGCTCCTCTAACTCGAACTCGAGCAGCTGCGCGATGCACGCCCGAGTTCCATCTCGTTCCATCGTTGATTCTACTATAAGGAAAGGTCAGATAAGACACAAGGGATAGGAGATTAGTGTCGGCTCGGAATTTGGCATTGCGCACGCATCATTAGCGGAGGAGAAGCCGCTGGAGACTCGACATTTATTGATTTACTCGAATGCTGCTTTTATTGTAATTCGTTAGAGGTGGTGGAAATGGTAAAAATCGCCTTGTGCGATTTTTGTAGAGTCGGAAATTTGACTGTTGCTGGGTAGAAAAGTGCTGCGTCTGCTGACGCTTGTATTGTGCTTCTATGCCGCATTTTATTGTGAAATAATATTTGCGCGCCAATGAATAAAATCATAGGACAGCTTTTCTGTTGTACTTTCATGCTTCCTTGAGTAGCTTCATGGCTCTACGCCTCAGATATCCAAGCTTATGGTCCGACCATCAGACCTACCTTTTAGGCTTGTCTTGCTTAGGCGGGCAGTTATTACTGAAAGATTGAAGTATTCCCCTACTCGTGCACAGGGTCGCTGTTTAAAGTATTGCCCCATCCTTAATTGCATGAAGAAACTCTCTAAGTGACTGCTTTAGTTCCGAGATAAACCCTCTCTAATCTGTGTTTCTAGGGTTGGGTATCCACTTGGATTATGATAATTTGGATCGCACCTAATTAGAAGTGGCTTCTTATTTATACAACAGATGATTCACTAGCCTGCATACCTCTTTGGAAGGTTTTTCTTCGCTGTCGTGGGGGAAGATTATCACCTCTTCTATTCTACTCAGGTCTCGTATGCACAGATCAAGTAAGGGAACAATATTAAAGCCCCTTAGTAGGATGAATGCCCTGGGTCTATTCACCTTTAAGTTCCTTAAACATAGAAAGTTCCCCGAACCCCTAATAGCTCCCACGACAAACCATGGTTACAGATATGTCCCTTTTGGAGGGAGGTATGA
This sequence comes from Megastigmus dorsalis, assembly GCA_900490025.1. Lineage (NCBI taxonomy): Eukaryota > Metazoa > Arthropoda > Insecta > Hymenoptera > Megastigmidae > Megastigmus > Megastigmus dorsalis. The sequence goes on from UELU01141334.1 coordinate 3,411, forward strand.
AGTCGCCATTTTGGACGACTCCTCTACCCCTCCCTCTGTTGTTGGCTGCGTATGGTTTCGGCTAGTCACCTTGAAGGTGATCTGACCCAAACCATACCATGGCATAACATTGGGGACGGCCAGCACCCTCGTTTGGGATTTGGGCTTCTGCAATACCAGGATATAGTTGTCTCCTCTAAAATCCAACCCAACCTCCTCCGACGGTTGTCTGATCACCCTCCATGTGGCCGTCTTTAGGATGGGGTTATAGGCCTCCAGCCTCTGCAGGATCACCGCAGGATTTTTGAGGGGGCCCAGGATCCGAACGTTGGTCTTCAGATGCCGATGTAGGAACTCAACCCCACCCCCCCTTGATTTTTATCTTCGCCTCATCCCAGAGCTGATTCATGATGGACATATTTGCGGTGATCCACTTCTTAGCCTCCGGGTCTGCAGCGATGAAGATAAAGGCCCCTCCCCTATATGAGGTAGTGTCAAATCTGGGCCACATTTGGGGAGGAACTACATTTAATTACTGGTAAAACGCGGCCCGGAATAGCTGGAACTGCTCCGAATGAATCCTCGTGCTAGTTCTCGTCCATCACCATTGTAGTAAGGGGATTAGTACGTTGGGCTGCCATCAGACCATTCCCGCCCCGGTACGTTTCTCCTACGGATCTTTCTGTGGTGCAGTAGACCTCAGGTCTCCCGCACTATTTTTTTGGAGGCTTGTGGTACCGTGGGCGGGGAATCATATTGATACTTCTTTCCTCTTCGGTGTTACAGCCTCCCGTACACCTACTGGTGGCCTCTCGGTTTTATTTGTGGAGCCTCCTTCTAGCCGCTCCTTAAAGTCTTTTCCGAGTGGTGGGTGTGATCACCTCCGGTTCAACACATGATGGGAGGATGTCACAATTTCAAGGCAGAAGACACCGACGCGTCGGTTCGATTCCCTGTTACCGCGGCCTATTAGGATGAACTATTTAAAAAAAAATTAATTCTTTATCTGGTTGACTGCCCTGTCATGTTGTCGAGAAATAACATTCATGTACCGGGAAGAGTGCTGCGGAATAATAATACAGACTTCTTAATTTACTTAATGAAATATACACTAAATATAATGTTTTATATTGATAAAGTTCGGGCGATTGCTAATCTATTGATAAAATTTATCGTCATTTATTATGCTACAATTTCTGCGTTTAAATAAGATGTATGTGATTTACTGTTTATGAATACGGATTTATGTTCACTAAATTTTAATACATGTATGTTTAATCGTATAAGACATTTATACTTTAAATAAATAAGTAAATTAATAAATGATTAATATAAAATATAATAATATTTATTAATAGCTTACTTATTTTTCAGATACAAAAAAGGATACAATGTGGTGATGCCCCAGTACGTCCTAACTGGTCAACTAGAAAAGAAATGTAAGTATTTGTTACTGTTATGATGTGAAAACGAATGTATACATTGATATACCCGTTGTCATATCAAAGTGCGAGGCAGTGCGCCATGTTTGCCCTTTAATGGTGCGTAAATATTAGAAATCTAATATAATAATCACACAAGTGTATCTTCGGTCATTCTAGCTAGTAGACGCGAATATAGCACCAAAAATTATCATTTAAAAGTGCAGATATCCATCTTCTAATATAGACCATTTTCGTTCTCTGTAGTGCTAAATAAATGGTGATAAAATTCTCTTTTACCTATTCGGGAACTTTGGAAGGTTTTGGTAAGCTAGATACTTCATAGGTACATGAATAAGGCTATAAATTTAGATATTCCGACATGTAATTTTATAATATTTCTATCGTTCAATATATAAAAATTGGCCATCAAATGCCTTAGCATTATGTGCTATTCAAATAAATGATTGATAAATCATAAATAATGAATGATGAATGATGGAAAATTATTATTTTTTAAATCGTATTACGGAATATAAAACATTTTTCAAACAATGCTCACCCTTGAAAATATGATGTCACACACCGCATAAACGGTTTTTAAATCGACATCACGTTCAGAAGCATCGCAATAAAGCTAATAATTTTATAATATTTCTATCGTTCAATGTATAAAAATTGGCCATCAAATGCCTTAGCATTATGTGCTATATAAATAAATGATTGATAAATCATAAATGATGAATGATGAATGATGAAAATTAGTATTTTTTAAATCGTATTACGGAATATAAAACATTTTTCAAACAATGCTCACCCTTGAAAATATGGTGTTACACACCGCATAAACGGTTTTTAAATCGACATCACGTTCAGAAGCATCGCAATAAAGCTACGCTACGTATAAGTTGGAAATATAAATAAATACATTTACCGATATTCCTAAAGGGTTGTTGTGTCGCGTTCCAAAATCATAAAATATATAACATGTATACGGATGCTCGCTTTAGGATTTTCAGGGGCTATGAGTTGCATTATGCATAACGTATTTATGGGGCTATGATATTTACTTGGTTACAATAAAATATTCCGCATTTGTGAGATTTTCTCGATAAATTGTATAATTTAAAACAAGCTTGATAAACTTTGACTGTTTCACAAACATATTTTTCTTCCAAAGAGAGGAAACATATTATCAATGAAAAATTCCCCCGCAAGCTAAACCTGATGGAGCTGTGGGACTTCTCGGCCCACCATATGGAATTCTGCCTCCCTCGATTCCTTCGTCGTGGAGGAGAGAGTCTTCTGGCCTCTCTCGACCTGAGCGGCAGGATTGGCCTCCTCGAGCTCCTTTCTTCTATCCTCTGGATCGAGGACGGCCATGGGAAGTGGAGGAAATACTCCGCCTGCTCCTCTAACTCGAACTCGAGCAGCTGCGCGATGCACGCCCGAGTTCCATCTCGTTCCATCGTTGATTCTACTATAAGGAAAGGTCAGATAAGACACAAGGGATAGGAGATTAGTGTCGGCTCGGAACTTGGCATTGCGCACGCATCATTAGCGGAGGAAAAGCCGCTCGAGACTCGACATTTATTGATTTACTCGAACCGGGCGGACGTCCTGGTTTTCGCTTTTCCGTTACATTATACATATATATTTTTTTAAGGACCCCAGCGTTGAACAACGTGTGCCGCTTTGCGGGGACGACCCCGATTCCTATTACTCTGCGCTGCAGGTTTAGGGCTCTCAACCTGTGACACTTGCTCATCGGCAACGTCCTGAGCTACGCTAACATCAGCGCTCGCTGATGGAGTCGTGAGTGCCATCACACGACTACTGCCTGCTACCGGAGGTTAGGCATCGACTATGACGTCGTCGTCTTCCTCTGGAATTGTCTCGTCTTGGACGTATGTTTTCAACTGTTGAGCGTGCACGGGTGACTCTGTACGGCCCTGCGAACTTCGGAGCTAATTTTTCTGCTACTTCTTTTGCCACATTGGAGAGAACTTTATTTCTCTTCCAAACCTTCTGACCAACTTTATACTGAACGTCTCGGTGGCCTGAATTGCAATAACGGGCCTGTCGATCACGTTCTCTATCCGAGCTCTCTGTTGCTACTGCGAGCATGTCAGAGAGCTTCTTTATGCGCTTGGCTCAATCTTCGAGTGCTTCTTCGTCACATTACTGCTGAGGCGTTTACTTATTAGCGAAACATCGACTTTGGAGGTTTCGGTTGCCTGCCATAGACCGAGAATGCTCGACTCATTCTTGTCGAGCTACTCTTCGAGCTATTAAATGCGAAGACTACATCTTCGAGAGGTTCGTCTCGGTGATCATGCTCATCTTGGATAAAAGCGTTTATCATCTGCTTCATCGTGCGAATAACCCGTTCGATGGGATTTGCCTGTGGATGGTAAGAAAGAATCCTCTCATGCCGAATCCCCCTTTTAGTCAAGAAACCGGCGATCAATCGGTTCTTGAACTCTGTCCCATTATCGGAAAGGAATACCTCGGGTGTTCCAAACCGGAGACATACGCCCCGCACAAACTCTGCGAGTATTACTCTTCCTGTAGCTCGGCAGAGTGGTATTACTTCCACCCATCTCGTAAACAAAGCTTGGACTACCAAGATGTATTCAAATCCCTTTTTAGTCCTTGGTAACGCTCCCTGATGTCGTCTGCGATATACTGTCACAGTCATTCCACTATACGGCTGTCCATTAGTCCTGCAGGAACTATCTGTTCCACCTTACATTGCAGGCAGACTTAGTATTACCGTACGTACTTGGCGACGCACACTTCCATGCGTGGCCAATAACCTTGTTGCGATATCCTCACGAGCGTCTTTTCACACCCTAAGTGCCTAGCCGTGGGGCTGTCATGGCACTCACGCAATATTTCTGATAATTTCCCTGTGGGACCACGAGCTTCCAAGTATCGTCATCCACACCCAAAATTCCTTCTACTAGGGGATCGAGGTCATGAGAATACATCTCCCTCCGATCAGCTTGAATTTTGGATTCTTGCGAGGATCCCCCATAACTTTCTTGATTGGGTGGAGATACCACTCGTCTTCAGTTCCATTTGTTATGGAGATACCGGCTACGGCCGTCTCCTCGCTATACACTTCATACATACGTGATAACATATCTGGCATGTGAATGAGCGCTCACTTTCGATGCTCAATCTCGAGATAATGACCTTGTAGCTCCAACGACCATCTCGCTAAGCATCCTGTCGGACCGCTCAGTCTACGTAATCTACACAGACTGCTATGATCGGTTATTACTTCAAACTTATAACCTTCAATGTACGGGTGGAGCTTTTTATTATTGCGAAGCATTATCTCCGTTACTTCATATCAGCAGGAGAGAGAACTCTGCTTATAAATTCTAAAATATGTTGATCATCCTCGATGAACTGAAGTAACACCGCTCCAATGCCAGTGCTACTTGCATCCGTTTGTATCGCAAACTCCAGTTCAAAATCGAGTGTTTGTAGCACTGGAGAAGAGGCCGTGAGCGCCTTTACCTGCTCAAATGCTAACTGATGCTGATTCGCCCACTCATAGTTACGATCTTTTCTCGTAAGTTGAGTGAGTGAATCTGCTATCGTGGCGAGATTACTTAAAAATCTCCTATACCGTGATGCCATGCCCAAGAATCTCCGCAGCTGTTTTAGATTCTTAGGTGCCGGTTATTCTATCACCGGCCTGATTTTCTCTGGGTCGTGGAAAAGACCGGCTTGATGATCACTGACATGATGATGACGTCATGCAAATACGCAAACTATACGTATGCATTACTCACGTCTATTGTAGTTATATACCTTACCTTTCTTATCTTGCGGAAAACGGCATCCATCCTTCTCGATGGATATCCATCAGTTGATTTCATTTCAGCCACGGGCTCGATAATGGCTCAATGATACCCTCATCAAGAAGCTTTCTCACTTAAGCGTGTCTCTCCGCTTCGATCACTGGAGAGTACGGATAATACCTCTGTTTGATAAGACAGGCGTCCCCAACATTAATCTTTTGGTTTAACCATGTCGTGCACCCAAGAGTGATCGTTTCCTCTCCGACTTATCTAGGATCAAGCTTTTCTACTTGTACGCATTGTTCTGCGGTAACATTGTCGAGACCAACAGAACATACAGAAGTCATGCCAATCTCAGTTACAGCTGCTAACTGCAGATCGACTTTGACATTAGCATCCACTAATGTTAATTTGTTCATACGCGGATCGTGTACTGAGCCGAATTCCCTCATGAAATTCGTACTAAAGTAACACTCCGCGTCGAGTGCAGGGATGATCGACACTTTGATCTCCCTCGTCACTCCACCAACTGTAATTGGCAGGTTTACACTGCCAGCGACGGCACTGCTGCGTACTCGCTAGTTATTATTTTCCGATTATATGCGCTTACGAGTTTCAAACCAATCGGACCCATAACTGTTATAGACGCTCTTGTCATACAGAGCGCGAAAGTGGAAACCACCCACTTCAACATGTATCCACCATCTGGCTTCCAGCTTCACCTCTGTTTGTACGCCAGTGATTTTACCATCTCTTGGCGAATCTCCTGAGGTTGCATCTTATTCCATTTCACTGACTATCCGTTTTCTGGGAGAGTAGGAACCTCGTCTGCTCTCCCTTCTGTCTGTTTTCCGAACAGATTGGGCATTCATTTTTCATTACACCGTCTTTACCACAAACCCAGCATTTCAACGGTTATTTCTTTTGGCCATCATCTTACCCCTTTTTAATGTTTTGGCTATTATTGTCTTTGAATTGATTCTTTTGTGGGTTTTTTCCATTACTTTATGGAAAGGGCGGTCTTCCTCCTCAACTTTGCTTGGGCTTTTGCGCCTCATGGCAATCGTAGCTGTCGTTTTGTCTATGTGACTCGTGAGCGCTTTGACTAAGTTTTGCAGAGTACTGCTCATCAGCATTTCTGACATAGATTCTATTTTCTGCTGTGGCAGTTCAATTTCTGGCACTTTAGCATTCGGGGTAAGCTTTACTCCTATTCTTCCTTGTGTCTTATACGCTGCCTCTGGCATCACCGCTTTACTTAGAGAGAGTGGTTTTCTGTCACCTTTCTTTCTCTCCAATACGTATCCAGCTTCTACACATTGATCCATCATGTCGTCGATAGTGTCGCATTCTTTTCTGTGCACCAATATTTTAAGAGGAGGTAGCAAGTTTAAATAAATCTTGTCTATTTCCTCTTTTCTCGACATCTGCGGTCTGATCTCTCGCAACATGCATTCCATACATGTTACAAATCGACTGCTCGATTCCTCCTCTTTTTGGAATCAATTTCTGATGTTATCTCTTAGTCGCTCCTGTTTGTTATACATGTAGCTGAATCTTCGCCGAATTGGATAACAAAACTTCGTCCATGTCCGCCAATCTTCCTTGTGCCTGCTGTACCACGTACCACGGTAGAGACGACAACATGTCTCCCTCTGTGAACTTTGCTGCACATGCATTCTCGTCGAAGCTTCTTAAGAACGATTCGCCTTGTGCCGCCGAAAACTTCAATTTCCATCTACTGGCGATATGGCTGGGATCAGCATGATCTCCGCTGCACCGGTTGGAATCTAAATGAGACGTGGCGTGGGGTGAGTGCCCTCTGTGGGTATCTCTTCTCTCCTTCGCTCCACTTTGAGAGAGATGCCTCTTGTAGTTATATGGATTCTTCTCTCATACTGCTATTCTGAGGGTATGGGAGGGGGAACGTATCCCTGAAGTTCACTCTCGCTCTTTGTGGATCTCGATAGACCGATGTCTCTGTGCGATTTCTTCTTCCCTCTGCTGTTTCACTTCTCTTGGTCAAATCATCAAGATTTATAATTAATTGATTACAATTCAGTAACTTAGAATCATCATTATAAGATATAATTAAGATGATAGATAAGATAATTTTCAATAGATACATAATCGCAATGATTACAACAGTACATATTTCAAATGCTAAATCTCCTCCTTCAATTGTTGATATTTCTTCACATTCTTCAGTAGCACCAATTTTAATTATTTTGCCTCTCTAAATTTTTTGTTAAGATAGAACTTATAATTATATTTAATTTTTCTATTCTGCGACAAAAAGATCACGATCTCTTTCTTCTTACTCCCACTTTCCTTTCCTAGCTTCTCGATTAGCAAACAGCCAAGTATACATTGGTATACTTCTGGATCTTTATTAAATGTTACTTTTATTTTCATTACAATACATTATATTCATTTTTATTACATTGTTTAATGCGCATACATAAGTCGGTTTGCAATGTAAAATACATGTAAATTTTCACTATTTCCTCGCAACTAAAAATTGGTTTCAATTTCCTCATCTAAATTTAAGATTCTTCTGCTATTTAAATTTATATTTATCTTTCAAACACTTTTGCTTTTCTCTCCCTTTTAGATAAACACATCTTCGTTGATACAGTATTTATTGAATGTACTATTTAAAATTTCGTACTCTTCTCTTCGTTTGGCCGCAGACAGTACATATAATTTACTAGGTGATTTGAAAATGTTGGTTATTGTAACGACGAATTCATTTTTCAACTAAGATGATTTACCATTTGTACTCTCTATTTATAGTAGTGTAAATAAGCAGCAGCGGCAACTGATATACTATTAATATTCATATACTTGTTCACGTTCGCTGCTCAATATTTTAATAGAAATCTTAGCCGGAAATCCTGTAGCTATGCGTCCATGGACGTAACTTTTAATATAATCCCATATGTTTTTCAAAGAGCTCGTTACACTTACTTGTTATGTTGTTAATAATTTGAATCATATTTTTTTCTTGTGCAATTATTTGTAACAACCCTCCATTGGGGTTGTTTTATTTTTGCAGACTCTATCAGGATGCATGAGGAGCCCAGGGTGGTTGATAGAGGTTAAAAACAGATTGCGATAAAGATAGGAGAGTAACGAGATTTACTTAGTACCTTAAATTTTTACAAAAGTAGAATTTATTCAAAACAAACTTATGATTAAATAACAACAATAAATGTAACAAATCCATTAAGCCTCTGATGGTGATTCTCGCTCCTGTAACAATTAATAAAAGAAAATAGCCTAATATCGGCGAAGAACAATTTAACTTAAATTTAACGCTACGCATTTTTAAATGCAAAACAATGAAACATGTGCGCACGATTGATGGATAAATTCGGTGTGAGTTACACTCTGCCTGCTCGTTCGCTGGCTCCAAGCAAACTGATTTTCAGCAACGGGAGAGTCGAATTTAAAGCACCACGAATACACGTTAAGTATATCTATAGCAGGCTCTCGCTGGTGGAAGGCGTTGCTATACTACTGTAACCTAAGCGCAAGCGGCCGCGATATATCTATATATACTCGTCGTATATACGCTTGGCTTTAATTGTGAGTATAGAGAGAGCGTGTTTGCTATATTTATATACAGTTATCGGCCTCTCCCTTTTGACTGGATCTTCGCCCACGCTGTATGCTGGCGCGGCGCATGGGGATAGACGTATGCCGGTATACCTATATAGTTATCGGTCTCTCTTTTGTTCCGAACTTCTTCGCTGTAGACTGCCGATGGGGTGAGTTATCGGATTCCTCTTTGTGCGAGTATTCGTTTTCGCAGAACTTAACGTATACTTGACTTATTTTAATTCGGATATTCTAATTTTTCTTTTATTTAATTATTATTTATCATAACTCTAATTGCAATGTATCCGTGTAATTTTACAAACATTCTCGTCAATCTCTTGCAGTTTAACGTTTACGTTGTCGTTGCTGACTTCTTCGCTAATTTTATCATCTAATACTTTTGTTTCTGCTTCCGTTACTGCTGTTGTTATATTTCGTTTTTCTTTCCTCTTGCTGCTAGCAGGTGGGGGTTGCATTACTCGTAGAGGCGAACAGCTGTTTCTTCAAAATTTTCCTTCTCCTTCTCCAAATCGTATATTCTTTTATCAAGAATATTAAAATCTTTTTCAAATTTCATAATAATATCATTACAAGGGGACCTTAAGAGTCCGGGAAACCGGTTTTGATGAAACATTATACAGACATTCTTTGATCGATAATATGGAATGCATATATCGAAATTTAGTCAAACGGGACTTGGGGCTTGAGTTAATGCTCATTTCATCAACGTACATAAGATATCACGGTTGTCTTAAAGCATTTATTGCAAGGTCAATATATGGCCCATTCCATATGGATTCAACGACCAAAAAAAGCAACTTCTTCGATTTTTTTCAAACTTTGGAATGTTAATTGAATTTAAATTTCATGAGACCCGTGTTTTTTCATTAATCCGAAAATATTTTTGGAGCTCTGTGGCGCCATGTTAAAATATGCATCGTGACAGCGTTATTGCGAAATGGAAATGCACCTCTTTTTTCAAATGGCCGTGGTTTTGGCCCAAATCACATTATCTTAACATTTGTTTTAAATGTGCAGAAATTGATCAGCTTTCACCTAGTTTCTTTAAAATTCAAATTGCTTAAGAACTTTTGGAGATAAATAGGTAAAACAGAAGAAAGTCTTTTTTTCGAAATCGATTTTCGTGAAGACCGTTCGGGAGATACGGCCTCGTAAAGACCAGGGTTGTTTCTACACCACTAATCCTCATATGCATAATGTATTATCTCGTATCATAATAATTTTAATACGGTTAAATCAATTCTCAACGTAGAATTTCTCAACATTCAACATAAGTAGAAGTAAAATAAAGTATATTTTCTTATTCGATATGTGTAAGTTACAGTAATTTACATAATAGGTAGTAATAATATAAGACAGATAGTCGCATATATTTATAAACATTTAACATTGAGCCATTCATGTTTTTTTTGTTTTTCTCATTGAACTTTCTACATTTACATTTCCTTCAACATCCGCCTCTCGTATAACTCGCCAAGTATGACTATCGCGCATGACGTGAATTGATCGATTAAATTACTCTCATCTATACATACATTTATACATAAATTCAAATATACTTTATTTTACTTCTATTTATGTTGAATGTTGATTTATTCAGATTCTTTTAGTCTTTTCTACGTTGAGAAATGATTTACTCCTTTTAAAATTATTATGATACGAGCGTATTCATAACGCACATGAGGCTTAAACGTATAGAAATAGCCATAGTTTTTACGAGGCCGTATCTCCTAAATGGAGCAAGATGGCATATTGTCACTTGGTAAAAAAATAGATCACGATGTTAATTTTGACAGGGCGCCACAGAGCTCTAAAAATTCTTTTCAGAAAAATGAAAAGACACGGGTCTCATGAAATTCAAAGTAGATTAACATTCCAAAGGTTGAAAAAAATGTCGTAAAGGGGTCTTTATACATTGAAAGTTAACCTAAAAATTACGGACATGCCTATTTCTGCAGGTAACTTTTATATTTATAATTTTGAGTAATATCCGGAGTTGAGCGCCAAAGTACTCGATATAATTAATCATTCTGTGCAAGATGAGACTTGTTTGACTTATAGTTTTTTTTTAAACTTGGAACTACAAACTGTTGAGGAGGGAGGACTGTTCGACCTCCCCTTAATTTCAACATGAGGCATAAACTGTATTTGTTTAATATTTATTTTTTCTGTATCAGCAAGATTTACAACATTAAATATATTTCTAGTTAGACTAAAAATAAATTAATGTCCCGCATTGTACACAAGACGTTTAGTCTTTAGCATTATAGATTGTAAGCATGTTGTCCGATTTTAGTGATACTATTGTTACGTCCTACGACGTACATTTTAATTAAGATCAATCGTTGAATGAAATATTATTATTTTTAAATCAGAATTTAAGCGAAATGAATGCGATGCGAAAGAAATAAAATTTAAATGTATCGATCGTCAAACGAGAAGTGTATAATTGTGAAATGCATACGCAGAATTTCGCAATCTTTTGTAATACGGCCAAATCGAGCGCGAAGCTTGATACTAAATTTCAACTACATTTTTAAACAATTAAAGATTAGTAATACGTCACTTTTCGACACACTTTTGATCCTTTAAAAACGATTAAAGTAGGACATCAAGTTTGTCATTGACACGGGGTCTTGATCAGAAGCATAGTGCTCCACAAGAAACCCAATTAAATAATTATCATCGCGATTATACGAGATATTTTAAATTTTATAAAATACATTATATCTAATTAGATTAATTGTACATTTAAAATTAATAAACTTAAATTCTTATTTTATATTAAGTGATTAAATATTAAATAAATTCAACTTTTATATTAATTTATCGTGTACAAATGAAATTATTAATTACACCTTCCGAGCGAGATTTACAAGAAGCAGACTTTCCATAAAGCAAAAGGTAAGAAATTTATATTTCTAATTCAATAATAACTTTTCATAAATTATATGAGATTAATTAATAAGTCTCGAATAATATTCAAGACTTAACACTATTATTATTAAAAGGAGTTACATACGTACAACTTCAACTTTACATACCCGCACATTTTTATCATTAAAATTTATAATACAAGTATCTCTTACAGCTGCTTTGGCAGGTATATTATTTATATTAAATATATCTTTAGTAAGAAAAGCATTTTTAATTGTTTAACTACTTTTAACAATTCGATATTGCTTGCAGTAGAGGTTTTTTTATTTTTTATCATTTTACGAGAAGTGTTTTATCCAAATGAGGGTGTTTTGATTTTTCATAACTTTCGTTTTTGAATCTTCTTTATTTTTACAACGTTTCTAACTATTGTGACGTGACGATCCGGATTTGGGCCCTAATTTCGCCGTAGAGTCCGGGCAGCTCACCGGAGTCCTGCGCCCGTCGCAATTTTACAACTCGCCGAATTTATAATAATTAATGAGCGCCAGGCAAGCTGCTCTTTCCCCGGCTTCTCTGAGTCCTCTGTCTCCGAGGAGGTTCCGCTGAGATGGAAAAATTGCGAGTCAGCCAGGGTGGTACCCACGGCAATTCCTCCAGGAGTTGCCCCTCTCGTGCTCGTACTGTTCCTATGATTCGCTATATCACCCTCTCTCTCGCTCTCGCGCACGTCCTACTCCGCGAAAGGCACACACACAATCAAAGATACGACAGCTCTTGAGGAAATATATGTAGATATATAGAGAAAGAATAAATAAAAGAACACAATTTAATAGGTAATGGATCTATATTCTCTGTTAACTCGATGTATATAATACTGGCCACTGTGGGCCTCAGCGTCTCCAGACGCGATGTCGCACTCCTATCTATCTCTCTCTTGCTCTCTCCCCCCCTCTCTCTCTCTCTCTCTCTCTCTCTCTCAAAAAGGCAGTTAATATTCTATATCGACCCTTTCTTTCTAAAGCTTACCAAGTATCTAAAGCTACCTCTCCCTCCCTCTCTCTCTCTCTACTAAATAATGAATAATTTCTATCTCGGTTTTCTCTCTCTTTCACATAAGTAATACATAAGTTTCTCTTCCTCCCTCTCTCTCTCTCTTTCTAACGCGCGCGATAATCAATTCCCTATCTCGTCTCTCTCTCTCTCTTACTAAACAAATTCTAAATCTCTTCTCCCTTTCTGTTCCCGATCATATTATAATGTTAAAACGTTGTGACAGTATAATAAATATTAATTCCGTTATTTTGAACACTAAGTATATTTATTTTTAATAAATAACAATTTTGCTGTCAAGAACTGGTAACATAGTGGTTACAAGTTCTATGGCTTCGCGCACGGCAGACAGTGAGAGTCTGTTCGGGGCCGATAATTATTTCTTTCCGATTATTAATTAATAATCTGAGGAAAGACCTCGTCGTGGTCAGCAAGAGGCTGAACCACGGACGACTGCCACCGGGGACAACATTGTTACGGTATTTAAATTTCGAATCATTTATCTATTGTTTTTTAATATAAACGTCAGTTTATTTAATTGCTTAGTTACGCGTTGTAGATTTTCTCTGATTTTCCTTTTTTTATCATAAAAGCTGTCAGAACGTTTTAGACTTCTGACCAAGTCAGATCTTTTGTGTCTAATTTATACTTTTTAATCAATAAATACACTATTATAATTAAAAAGTATTATTTAGTTTTATTCTTATCCTCTCAGCACGATTTTTCAAATAAGAACGGAAACACTTTCTCTCTCCCACGCGCAACGCTAAATACAATTACACTACTCTCTCCCTCAAGAAAACCTACAGCAACCGCAAACCGTATTTGCACCGAGCCGCTACACCGAACAATCTGCCATTTTCCGTGCACTTGCTTCCCCACGCAACTCTACCGCTCGAAGTTACCCTCACGAATCTCTCCTCACCGATCTGCACACCTGAACTCCCTTTTCTTTCTCTCGATAATTCCTGCCCCGTACTGGTCCCCAGTAGCGAGGCTCGGCTGCCCGGAAGACAAGACGCAAACTTTTGTAAGAGACTGTCGGACCACTCACCGTCGAAATCTGCTTGCTGCAGCGCCAACTTATGCAGCCTCGTCTGCTCCCTCAGATTAGCGCAATAACTATTGGCAGTAATAGCTCGGTTCGCCGATGATCTCTCTCTTTCTCCTCTTTTTATCTTGGGTTTCGCTCGTTTTTAGCTCGATGGCCAAGAAGTCTCACGTCGCGTGTGGTTCCGAATACGGGTGAACAGTGAGTGAGCGGGCGGAAGTCTTCTCCAACATCCTCGGCGTCGTCTTTTTCGTCTCCACTCCGCTCAGCCAATCCGCGACTCCAATCGCGAACCTAGCCTTCTCTTTTCTTCTCTGCTCGAATCGCGTTCCGTCATAGGCCTTTGTCGCTGTTGATTGGCTCCTGCCCTCTGCTTCCGCTAAACTCTTTCGCGCGCGGTTATTTGACTTCTGCTTCAAGTTGTTACTTCTCTTCGTTGATTCTCTCCCTTTTTCTCTCTCTCGTACTCTCTTCATCCGTCTGCGTCTCTATCTCTCTCGCGTGACCGCCGCCGTATCTCATCCTTTACGCCTATCTCTCTCTCTCTCTCTCTCTTGCTACACTCTGTTCTCCCCCTCTCCGATCTCTCCGATGTCTCGCACGGTAGTATGTGCTCTCCCTCACTCACCCGCATGCTCTCTCTCGCGCTCTCCCTAGCTAACATGGCCGCCGCCACTCGCCGCGCGCAGACACGTGTTGCAGCTCCTCCACCGCCTCTCGACTCTCTCTCTTCTGAGGGCTCTCTCCTCCCGTGGTTGGCGCCGGTAGGTCGAATACCACCACCAACATTGCTGGTCCTCGCGGGATTGGTAGCGGTGGCCGACGAAGCACCAAGATGGGTGGCTCGTTGATACGGTTCGGGTTGGTGTACGGCCGTCGCAGCCGTCGGGGAATCGCCTCCCTGCTCCGTGCCGCCTCCGGCTGCCGCAGGTTCCCGGAGATCTCTGGACCCGGGGATGGTGCTATCTCCCCCGCCTGGGGTTATTGGGTTATTGCTGATGGTGCTGGTCGTGGTGTTGGGGGCTGTGGCGCTTGGGCTTAGGCCCCTCCATCCTCCGTGATGGTTCGGGCTCCTTTTCCCCAAGTTCGGCCTCGGTGGCAGCCGGCGGAGCACCCTGGCCCTCACACGCAGCGTGCTTTTGGGCCACCCCTTCCTTCATGGGGCGTGGGGCGCTCGGCGCGACTTCTGGCCACACCTGGGGGACTAAGCTCCCTGACCCCCCCCCCCCGGGGTTTCCTCATTCTCACTCGATATCTCCCTCTCTACACATATCCACACAACCAACAAGAAAAACAACAAAAAAAACATTATTAGACGCTAGCTCAGCGGAAACTAGGTGGGCTTAGGAAGGTTGACGGATCGAGGAGGGATGAACTTTTGTAAATCGGCGACGTGCGCTTTCGCGAGTCGCCTACTCGGGCCTGTCCCTAAAATATAAACTGATGGAGACCGGACCTCCAGGATTTTGAAAGGGCCCTCCCACTTCGGCGCTAATTTCGCGGGAAACCGTTGCGCGGCGTTGGATAGTAAGTGTGTCCTTCTCATTACTATATCGCCGACAAAGAACCTCATGTCCTTCCTACCCCGATTGTACTGTTTCTCCTGCTTATCCCTCGCTTCCACAATAGATCGCGCTACCAAGTCCCTCAATGCGTCTAGCCGTTTCACCCGATCTACCCATACATCGGGGTCACTCATCACTATTTTGTGCACTCCCTCGATCTCTCTCCGCAAACTTTTAACTTGTCTAGGGTCCCTTCCATAGTTCAAAACCGCGGGTGACGTCTTCAATGTGGTCTGTGCCGTGTTGATGGCGTGCTGGATCTCGTGCAGGTGGGCATCCCAATTTCGATGGTCTGACTTCACGAAGAGTGCTATCATCGTTTTGAGAGTTCGGTTGCTGCGCTCTACGGGATTGGCTTGAGGGTGATAAGGAGGCGTTGTAACGTATTGAACCCCATTTTCCGCTAATACTCCTTTCAAAACCTTATTATCAAACTCTTTCCCGTTATCTGTCAGCAAGTATTCCGGCGTCTCCCATCGAAACAAGATTAACTCCTCGAAAGCCTTCACTACTGCCTTACCATCTGCCCTCCGCAACGGTCTGATCTCCACCCACCTCGTGAACAGGTCCTGGAATACCAGCAAGTACATATTCTGGCCTTTGCTTGATGGGAACTCCATCATGTCGGCTGCTACCACGGCCCAAGCGCGTTCGACAATTCTCTTGCCCATTAACCCTTGTGGTCCCGTTTGGCTGACCTTGTACTGCTGGCATTCTGGACACTGCGCGACGAAGGTCTTGACATCATACCAGACACCCTTCCAATAATACTCTCTCGCTAATCGGTCATACGTTTTCTTCATTCCTAAGTGTCCCGCGGACACTTCGCTATGCGCTTCCCTAAGTACTCTCTCGCTAGTCTACTGCCACTACTAGTCTCCACCCATCCTCTTTGTTTGTAATTGGATCGAGTAATGGGTCGCTACGGTACCTATATAGTATACCATTCTCCACTTGCGAATTTGGGAAACGTTCTGGATGGGCTTTGACTTCCTCCATTTTCGCTAAATACTGCTTATCCGTCACCTCTTTGAATGCCGCTATTTCTTCCTCTTCATCTTCCTGCATCCGCGATAGTGCGTCCGGGACGTGGTTTAAAGCTCCCTTTCGGTGAACTATCTTAACATCCCACTGTTGCATTTCCAGAATCCACCTCGCCACTCTTCCCGTTGGCTCTTTCATTGCGAACAGCCACTTGAGGGAGTTATGGTCGGTTATGACCGTAAATGAGTAACCTTCGAGGTACGGGCTCAACTTCTTCACTGACCAGACTACCGCTAGACATTCTCTCTCCGTCGTTGAATAATTCCTTTCCGCCTTTGATAACACTCTGCTCGCATATACTATGGGGTGTTCACCATCCTCCTTTTCCTGGGTTAGTACCGCCCCAATCGCATATCCGCTCGCATCGCAATGCACCGTGAAAGGCTAGGTGAAGTCCGGCCTCGCTAAGACAGGTGCTTCACTGAGTGCCTTTCTCAGGCTTCGGAATGCATCTTCCTGCTCTTCCCCCCATTTCCACTCCTGTCCCTTCCGCAATAACTTCACCAATGGTATTTTCTGCTCTGCATCTTGCTCTATAAATCTCGCGTACCATCCCAACAGTCCCAGAAATCTCCGCAATTGCTTGACGTTTTTTGGTGGCGGGTATTCTAATACTGGCGCTACTTTGTCTGGATCGGGCCTCAGCCCTTCACTATCCAACAAAAATCCTAAGTATTTCATCCTTGAACAACAAAAATCGCACTTATCTCGGTTCACCACCAACCCTGCTTTTCGCAATACCTACTCTAACCACCGAACATGTTCCTCGAACGAATCCGTCGATATGATGATGTCATCCAGATATCCGAATACCACTGGTTCGAATTCTGGACCAAATAGCGCGTCTGTCAAACGTTGGAAAGTCATTGGAGCGTTTGTCAGGCCGAATAGCATTCTTACGAACTGCCAAAATCCTGATCCCGGAATCGCAAATGCCGTATCTTTCCTGCTGGCCTCTTCCAAGAGCACGTGGAAATACGCCATGCGCAGGTTGATGGTAGTCAGGTACTTAGCTTTCCGCAATTTATCCAGAATTGTATCCATGTTCGGAATTGGGTATGCGTCCTTCTTCGTTACTTTGTTTAAATCCCTGAAGTCGATGCAAAATAGGTAGGACTCCTCCGATTTCCGAACCATCACCGGTGCACTGTCGTAATCCGATGCCGAATTCTCGATTATTCCCTGTCGCCACATCTTTTCCACTTCCTCTTGCTCTGTCTGTATCATTTTAGGAGAGATTCTCCTGGGCCGATGTTTGATCGGTTCCTCGTTCTTCACTTCTATCCGATGTTTTGTTAATCGCGTGATTCCTGGCGTGTCCGATGGCGGGGGCAGTATTCTCTCCACTATCTCCTCTATCGCTCGTCTCTCTGGATCTGTCAGCACTGAAATTCCCGCACATTCCGAAAAAATCTCCTCCACTCGCCCGACTCTACTCTCCACAATCCTTTTCCCAATTGCGCTTCGATGTCCCAAGTCTTCATGAAGTCCATTCCCAATATTATTTCGTTATCCGAAATAGCTATGGCTTTTGCCTGCAGCTCTCCTAGTCGACCGCCTACATCCAGCTTGATCTTCAGTATGCCCGCTATCTTCGTCACTCTGCCCGTTACCGTTCGTATGGACATATCGCTAGGCAGTAATCTGTCGTGAAATCTGGCTGTGATCTCTGGTCCTACTATGAACACTGTGGCTCCTGGGTCGAACAGCGCTTGGTATTCTCTCCCGCCTAACTCTATACTCAAAAAATTTCTATTTTCTGCGTTTATTCCTGTGACATCCTCTCTTATCTCTTCATCATCCTCTCGTTCTCTCTCACTTCTCACTCTCGCCACACTCTCTCTTTTTTCTTTACTCTGCTCTCTTTGATCTAGCCCTTCAATTACCGTGCGACGCACGGCAACTCCCCCTCCCTGGATTGGCAGGAAACTGTCACTTTCCTGTCCAACAACTCCCTGCTTGCCAGGGGTAAGAGTTAGGGTTTGATCCAACACTGTACTCCTCTGCTCTTTCTTCGCGTGCACATCATCCTCTTCACTCTCCACTCCCTCTTCCTCAATACTCTTTAATCTACCACTCACTGAACCGTTGTCGGCTGTACTATCGAGCTCGAGTTTCCTCTATCGCAATCCCTCTATCCCTATCCAAGAAAACTCAGTGCACTCTTGAATGATTTCGGAGGGCGTTTCGACCTGCAGCTCTGGTACTGGTTTCCGGTACCTTTTGGCTGCTTTGGGTACTTCGCCTATCGCTGTTACATTCGCTATTCTATTCTCTCTCTCTCTCTCTCTCTCTCTCTCTCTCTCTATCTAGGTTCACGTTCTCGGTGTTTTGAGTACTTCTGATTTCCTCACTGCTTCCCTTTGCCTCTGCCTCTTGCAGGGTGACAGGTTCGACAGTGCCTGACTCGTGACCTGGGTCTTGAGTTACTTTCCTTGTGGCCCTCTCTGGATGTTCCAACTCCTCGTTTGGGGCTGGTTTTACATTCTCGGCCGCCAGGTACCCTGCGCTTGCCCATTCCTATTGGTTTGGCATGCCTGGGGCATTCCGTTTACTGCCACTATTTCTGGGGATGGTGGTGGTTCCACCAACTGTACCGTTACGGTTACAGGTGGCTGCTCTCCACTGCTCCCACCGCTAATTTTCTTCACCGTATTCTTATTTTCCCCTTTCTTTTGGGAATACTCCGTCTGGATTTGACCTCTCTCTCTCTCTCTCTCTCTTTTTCTCTCTACCCCGGACGAGCTTAACTCGCACTTTGCAGGTGTGTCGATCGGACCCAATGAAGATATAGAGGATGTGATGGACATTATTCTTTCTGCTTCTGAAGATGGATTTTCCTTCAAGCCAATTAATTTTTCTGATGTAGTTCTTGCCATTTCCCATTTTTCATCACAGGCGAGGGGTGTGGACGACATACCGCCAAGTGTAGTAGTTAAGTCTCTGCCAATGTCGGGGAATTATATAGTTCGTTTATTCAACTCCTCCTTTGCTCAGGGAGTCTTCCGAGTGCTTGGAAGAGGGCGCAGTTGGTTGCCTTAAAAAAAATTGCAGCACCGTCATCAACGTCGGACTTTCGTCCTATTGCCCTACTGTGCTTTCTCTCCAAGGTACTCGAGAAGATTGCACACTCCCAAATCTCAAAGTATCTCGCTGCAAACAGCATTCTCGATCCTTTACAAGCAGGTATCCGACAGCATCACAATACTCAGACAGCCCTGCTTAAACTGACTGATGACATACGTCTAGGCATTGATAGGAGAATGGTAACCTTGATGTTGCTTTTCGATTTCAGTAAGGCTTTCGATACCATCTCTCCTTCGAGACTGTTGAGCAGATTACACGATCTCGGGTTCTCGAGGTCCGCACTCCTGTGGATTAAATCGTATTTACAAGGCCGCACTCAACGCGTATTATCAAAAAATGATTGTTCTTCATGGGTTGAAACTAATTTGGGTGTGCCACAGGGCTCGGTCCTCGGTCCTCTGCTCTTCAGTCTCTACATCAATGACCTTAAAGATCTATTTGACTGTCGGGTCGTCAGGCACATACTATATGCCGATGACCTACAGATTTATCTGCAGACTCCTGCAGATGAAATTCTGGAGGGAATAGCTCGCCTATCTGATGCGGCGCGACTGGTGTCGACGTGGGCGGGGCGCTCGTCTCTTCGACTCAATACTGGCAAGACAAAAGCTATAATGT
>UELU01141339.1:0-19516 GCA_900490025.1 Megastigmus dorsalis
CCGTAAGCACTTGAGAGCATTCGATGAGCCTCAGCCGCAGTTTTCTTCAAATGAAAGCAGAAAATCAACACTTCCCGCAAATGACGAGAATTTGGCTCGAAAACTGACATCTTCGATCGAGAATACACTTTTGATGCAAACACAAATTCTCTAATGTGCTGCTATCGTTATGTTGACAGATGTCCAAGCTTACTGTATGAAATTTTTGACCTGCCTATTTCAACCGGCACTTACTGCTGCAGCCATCTATCGAAAAACGGCGGAAGCAAAGTTGTACACCTAATACAATGTTATTGGTCATTTTTTAATTCTTCTTTTGACCGCCATTTTCCTGTGATCTAATGTTTTGAGATCGTTAGGCAGGGAATTGAACAGTTTTATAGCCACAACGTAGCTATTCTTATTGCTTATTGTTTTAGACATTTTAGGTAGTTAGACAAAACCAAATTGATGTTTATTTAGTATTTTGCTTTGCTCTATAAATTTATAAATTCTAATGTATATTATTAGAATTGGCCTATAATTTGTAGTCATGTGTTTATCAGATGCTTTATGAATTGGCACTACTTCAGTTGTTTTGAGTAAAATTGGCCAGGTTGCTTTTTCTATATCTATAGATTAAAAAGATAGGCCAGTGGTTTCATGATATATTCAGACATTAATTTCAACATTTTTACATTTATATCATCAACTCCAGCGGATTTGTTTTCCATTTTTCTATTATTTCTTTTACTTCTATATAATTTGTTGGTTTGATAAAAATTGTATTGATATTCATATTCGGTAGTTTTGACTTAGAGTTATTTGGTATTTTGATATTGCGACTTACCTTTTCACCTATTTCGCAAAAATATGAATTCATATAATTTGCAATTTCCTTGTCTTTTCAATCTTTTTATTGCTCTCATCAAAAATATATTGTATTTTGCTATTATGAGTTTTATTTTTGTTTACTTTTTATTTACATAATTCCATAAGTGCCTTATATTATTGCTACATGATTGCACCTCTATCGCTTCATATTTCATTTTAGCCTCTTTGATTACCTTATCTAATATTTTTAAGTACTTTTTACATTCTAATTTTAGTGCATCATTATATATATTTTGTCTCCATACTTTGTATAAAGCTTCTTTTGTTTTGCACGAAATCATAATACCCTTTGTGATCCATGTCTTTCTAGATATAGAATACATTCTAGTTTTCTTATTATTTGTTCTTTGTGCCATGTTTATGCATTTCTGTATTTCATTAATCAATGCCTCCATTCCCTCATTTGCTTCTTTTTCATTTTTTAATAAACTCCAGATTTTTGTGCTGGCTATTATTTTTAAATTTGTTAAATTTACAGTTTATGATTGTTAAAATTCACTAGTAACGGGTAATGATCAATTATCGGTTGTAATAATTTGTATGTTCTAATATTAATTTTGTTTGTTTTTATAAAGAAATTATCAATACAAGTTCCAACATTATTTTCATTAGATGGCCTAGTAGTACCAGTAAAGCATGACTTATATCCCTTTTCCAAAAAGTTGTTTAAAAATTCCATACTAAGATTATTCAGATCAAATAAATCAATATTAAAATCTCCAACGATAAAATGATTTTTAATATTTTCTTTTTCTTTTAAAAATGTTCCTAGGTTCATTATAAATTCCGGTTTAGTTAATTCATGTGATCTATATATCGCGGATATCTCCAAACTTTCATTGTTTTCTATGTGTAACTTAGTGTTAAGTATGCTTAGCCTACCAATTCTTATAGTATTCGTAGTTTCAGTAACACTTTCCTTTATATAAGTAACCACTCCATCAGATTTATTTAATTTGCTATTATTATAATGGTTTTTATACCCATTCAAAGCGAAATACTGATAACATTCCAAATTCCAGGTTTCCGAACAGATTATTACCATAGGTTTGATTTTCAAGCTCTCAATAAGAATATTTAGTTTTGTAAAATTTCCTAATGTTTATATATAGTATTAAATTGTTGTAGTAGATATTTTCATTGAGCGCCCGAACATCATCAGCGCTACATTCTTTCTGTAGAAACTCCAGTGAGTCTATGTTCTCCATTTACGTATCCTTGGGTTTTAGTCTTTGCGATAGTATAGAGCTTGGACTGCTAATCTCCGCCTGCCTCTCTGATGTCAATGATGCTAAGGACGCACTTGATGTTATCTTCCGTTGTTTTAAGTAATCTGCATTACCGGTAAACTTTGGTATTACTGGTCTTATTGGATAGTCAGTCATTTCAATGTAGTTTTTTATTTTTGATTTCATTATTGGACACGTGTCACTATCATAAGTTGCATGACCCGTATCAAAATTTATCCTATATTTCATATTGCTAAATGAACAATTTAAGCATTTTAATGATTCACTGTTGCATTTGAATGTACTATGATTGTCAGTACATTTCAAGCATTTTTTGTCATTGTGACATTTTGTTCCACTATGTCCAAATCTTCCGCAATTGAAACAAGGCTTAACATTGATCAAGTCATACACTTTGCATCTCTGATGAACACTTTATCACTATTTACCTTAATTTCTCTATATAATTCAGCTGGTACTTCAGCTAAGATACCTTGTAACCCAGTCTTTCTGTTGGTATATACGTGTAGCACTTTGCATTTTGTCTCAAATTTTTTGAAATTTCTGTTTTTGATGTCTTGTTCCAAATCTGCCAAATTAAGTTTGAAATAGTTCTCTATTCCAACAATTTTTATCTTAGGATTCATTATCTCTTCTTTTTCAATTTTGAAAGCATTAGATAACTTTGCTGTTAATAGTTTTTCTGCTATTTTTACACTCTCTTCATTTGTCCAACTAACTGTAATTTCATTCTCATTTTTATATTCAACTTTATTTATTAGTATATTTCTATCTTTGTTTAAGTAGTGTAATACATATTCTTTGGTATTTACTTTTTCATTTTTGGTTACTTTTTTTATAGTTAATTTTGGTATACGTTTTCTTGAAGGTATTATCCCTGTCAATACATATGCATGAGATATTATTATCACTATTTATTTTTTTTTATCCAATAATGTTTTTAGCAGATCATTTTTTTCTTGAAGCTCCTTATTAAGGTGTTTTAGTAATTTATTTTCAGTCCTCATACTTTCTAATTCTTTCTTATCTTCATATATTGTTTCATTGTGTTCATTGTCCTCTCTTTCCTCTCCAATCTCCTTTAGAATTTGTTTTTTTTTAGTTCTTGTTTCTGGTTTTTCTTTATTTGTGATATTATGAGTCTCGCTGTTTCATCTAATCCTACGTGTTTTGATTTAGAGGTTATGTCAATCTCGTCCACATGTTCAGGGCATATAACTAGAGTATCATTTAGGATTTTAGTATTATTTAACTGTTTAAAATCACTCACGTGATACACATTTTCATAGATTATACACACTACTGTAGAAAATTTTTGTTTTGGATGGCATTTATAAAAATTTTCATTGAGCTTGTCGGGAGGCACACCACCTCCGGACGCCATCTTTGACTAATTCAATTTATTTTTTCGTATTTATTTATTTATCTATTTTATATTATTATTATTTTTTCTTTCTGAGATATCCTGAGAAGCTGTACTGTTTTAGTAACAGATGAAGCTTGAAGAATTAGAAGGCCTTGAAGGCCTTATGCCAATTGTTCAAACTCCTGTGAACACTGTACAGCATAGCTCCAGGTAGTTCGAGTAGGATAGGTCGTGAGCGCAAGACTTCTCGTTCCGTTACCTAACAACTGTCGCTTCTTTTTATGAAAAAGAACTTTGGTTTTTATTTAATTTTTTAGAACCGCCGGCGTGGGGGACGTCGTGAGCGAAAGCGTCGCGAGCGTCGTGCTCACCTAGAAGAATACTGCTCTTTCCTTTATATGTGTGAATTTAGCTTTCCGTCTATTTTTTCCCTCTTATTATTGTTCCTCAGGGTCCTGAAGAAGCTGGATCGTTCCCTTTTATATCTGGGGCCCGCTAGTGCGAGTGGCCGGCGTGATTGCCGGTAGCAATGAAGCCTCGGGCGTTAGCGTGGACTTACCTGTGGGGTCCGTTGATCAATATGAGGTTGACGTAAACCGGTGCCTGGTATGCTTAGAGTATATCGGGCTCCAGTTTTGGGTTTGCTACAACGCTGGGTATCGTGTACGTCAAGCGTGCGAAGCCCCATGCGCTGCCCCCTTCTATTTCAAAACAACGGCGTTGCCGTCCATTTCAGATGGTGTCCTCGCATGGAATCAGCGGCTGAGGAGCATCTGCGGTTTCCATGCAGGTATAGGTGTAGGACTCTGCCTTATGTGCGCGTAGGCCTCCTGCTCAAATTTGAGCCCGAGACTGCGCGGACATTATTATCGTTAGAGGCCGGTTTGCCGGAATGCAGGCCCGTCCTGTTCCGCATTCCACCAGTCAACAAGAGGAGGAAGAGTATGAATTTAATCACTAGGTGTAGGTAGTTTTAGTCTAAATCCTATTAAAATGTGTATATATTTTTTGTTTTTTTTTTTTTTTTTCATTTAATTCCCCTCCATTTTTACTTATCCTCTTCCCAGGTGGGGTGTGTCTCGGTTTCTTCTTCCATTTTTTTATAAAGATGGGGGAAATATCCGAGCCAGTTGAAGGGTGGTAACTCACTAAGAGAGCAATGGGAGGTTATTGCTTCTCTTTATTCCTTCCTCCAAAAATTTTTTATATTTTATTTATTTATTCTTATATATATGTATGGGGAATTCTTTTTCAAATCAGCCACTCACCCTGCCCATTTTTCTTTTGAGAGAAGAAACTTTTGTAGCATACCAAAATCTTCGTTATGAAGTACATTTTTCGATGCCGTCTGGCTTTTTTTACGTAAAATCAATCCTAACCTCAAAATGGCTGCCTCAATTCCGGCATGTCACAAAAAAAATTTTCCAAAAAAATATAATTCTTGGATGAATTTTGACTATTTTTCTATTCTAGGGGTTTTCGGGGTCGCTGATTATACAGAACAGCAAAAAAAAAAAAGAATTTTCAGTGCGGCGGACAGGACCAAGGTTTTGTAGTAAAATTTTGGTCGCAGAATCCGAATCTGGCCTCAGAATTGTTCTAGCACGTCAGGTTTCTGAGATATTCTAACCTAAAAGTGCAAAAACCACTGTTTTTTGACATATTTGTGGTTATGTAGCATCGCGATTATTTTTTTTTTTCGAGAAAACTATACGCAGCATCGTAGAGCATAAGTTTTTCTCATCCGAATGCCGTTGAGCTTATTCAAATATCAATTTTTTTCGCTGAAATATCGCATTTCGAAATTTTCGGAAGAAAATTCAATATGGCCGCCAAAAGTTGACCAAAGTTACAACATCGACTATAGAATTTTTATGTACTATTTATTTATTTAAGTGTAAAAAAAGCGTTTACAGAGAAGTTGTATCCTACTCTTGATATCTGTTGTGATAAAAAATATAAAAAAACGTTAATAACAATCGTATTTAACATGACGGAATCAATATGGCGGCGGAAGTGATGAAAGTTGATAAAAGACTTGACAACAGGAAATTCAATATGGTGACTACGGAAATTCGGAAAATAGGTATTTTCGTACAAATAAACTTCAATCAACGATATCTCAATGAAAAAAAAGGTTTTCTAAATTTGAAAAATGGGTTTCAAAGGGTAAGAGTGCTACTTTAAGATGGCGTAATCAGTTTTTTGGAAAAAAAATTATTCACGATGTAACATAACCTCTAATATAGGGAAGAAACGTGTTTTTTGCACTTTTAGGTTAGGATAGCTCTGAAACCTGATGTAATGGAACAATTTTGAGGCCAGATTCGGATTCACGAACCAAAAATTCACTATAAAATGTTGGTCTCGTACGCTGCATTTTTTTTGGTTGAACTGTGTTACGAATCTGAAGTCAAAAATATTAAATTTTAATTTCCAAGATGGCGGATCCAATATGATGGATCTACTTTCTAGCTTAAATACCTTTTACAATACAATTCATGTCAAACTTTTTACTCGGGGATTAAATTAAAATTTAATATTTTCGGCTTCAGATTCGTAATCAGCGACCACAAAAACCCCTAGAATAGTAAAATCGTCAAAATTCATCCAAGAATTATATTTTTTTTGGGAAATTTTGACGAAAACATTGCATTTTTTTGTGACATGCCGTGATTGAGGCAGCCATTTTGAGGTTAGGATTGATTTTTCGTAAAAAAAGCCAGACGGCATCGAAAAATACACTTCATAACGAAGATTTTGGTATGCTACAAAAGTTCCTTATCTCAAAAGAAAAATAGGCAGGGGGGTGGCTGATTCGAAAAAGAATTCCCCATACATATATATTTTTTATTATATTTATTATTATTTTTATTACTCTGAGGCGCCCTGCGATCGGGGCCTCAGGAAATAAAACTGTATTTTGTTTCCCCCTGTTTTTTGGCTTGTGATGTATCCGGTAACGATCGAGGGCCTCACGAGGCGAGCGTCCTCTTTCTCGGTTACTCGGTTAGTTTATTTGTGTATTTAATATTCTTCTGCTGCTGACGTTTACTCAATCCATTGTATTGTCGTGCCTTTTTTATTTTGTCGATGTGGACTACTCGGGTTTCGTTTCCCTGTTTCAGTTTTACGTTAAGTTTGTTATTGTCAATTGTGATTATTTCGAATCGTCCTTCGTATTGGTTTCCGAATTTTCCTATTTTAGGTTCTTTTAGTAGGAATACCATCTCACCTTCTCTGAAGTGTTTCACGTTTTTCTTGCGGTCGTAGTAGTATTTAGATCTGAATTTTGATTGAACCGAGTTCATTGCTGCTATCGTTCGTAGTTGGCCTAGGTTTTGGGTTAGGTCTGCTAGGTATTAATCGTAGATAATAAGAAATTCTCGAGATGGGAAGTTGGATCGGGTGCAACCTTTTTTACTGGAGATAAGCTCGTGAGGTGAATAACCTGTTGAGTCGTTTCTTACAGGGCTGTACGGGTGTTGTGCTAGGTGTAACCAGAGGTCCCAGTTGTTTTTTCCTTCTATGGCTTGTTTTAGATATTCTGTCAGTGTCGCATGCATCCTCTCTTTATATTGTGGGTGATAAGCTGTAGTTTTGTCTTTGTCTATGAGGAATATTCTTCCGTATTCCTCTACTGCTTTGGAAATTTCTTCCTTGGTCTGTTAAGATTGCCATTGGTCGTCGGAAATAGGCAATAATTTACTCTGAAAATGCGCGGGTAACTTCGGTTGCGGTAGCGAGTGCCATGGGTATGAAAACGACGTATTTGGACAGTAGGTCTTGTACCGTCATTTCGTATTGATTGCCTTTTAGTATTTCTAGTAGTGGGCCATAAAAATCGATAGCCACTTTGTCTAAAGCCGATGCTGGTGTATCCGTGATTAGCATGGGCATACGTGTCTTAATTATTTGTAATTTTTTCCTCTGGCAACCGTCATAACCGTTTATGAATATCCATTTATGAACATCCAGCGTATTCGAATATCCATTCCGGCTTTTCCCCGTGCTTCGATTTCTTCTACTTCTACCGTAAAGCGCCCTTAGGTTAGAGTGCCTAGGTATCGCAGGCGTTGTTGGCCCATTTTAAAAAATGTATTAGTTAAGCTAGGTTTTATGGACTCCGGATTTCTGGGTTCGGGTGGAGTTGGGTTGGGTTTTGGTTCTACCTCTGCCCTCTTTTTATCGGATTTTATGTCGAGGAGGGGGATGAAACCTTCGTTCTGCTTGACATTGCTCACTTTCGCGTATATAACTTGACGAGTTCGAAGGGAAATCGTGAATGATTCATTCTTCTGGAACGGTATGACGAGTCCGGGAAATTTCAAGCTCCGTAACTCGGCATCAATTACGCCTTTGTGGTCATTAAGAATTGACCATCCAATAAGGCCATTTGTGCTTACAGGAAAATCATCCGGTATAATGTGGAAATCGCAGAGTAATTCGTTAAATTCGATACTTACCCTGCCTAATGTAAAGGCTTCCCCTGATGTTACTCCATGTATTCGGAGTATCTATTTATAAAAATATTGTATGTATAGCTTAATTTGTAATATTTTAATTAGACTGACGCCTGCTTTAGTGAAACGTACATGCGCATCGACTATTGGATATTTTTCACTGTTCTCGAGTTGCTCGACGCCTCCTGTTGGCGCCGAGCATTCTGCGAGTTTAAATGCTCGGTTTCTTGGTCCTGGTGTGGTGTTGCAGTTGCCCTTCAAGCTGCTCGATTCGAATTACCGTTTGGCGGTTCCTACTATAGTTATTTGCTTTATAATTATTTCTGTTTTGATTGTTCCCATTGTAATTATTCCTGTTATAATAATTATTGCCATTGTTGTTGTATCTATTGTCCGGGTCATCGTTGTTTCCCCGATTATTATCTTAGTCGTGACTTATTTCTAAAGACCCCTTCGTTAGTGTTGTTGGTATGACCTGCATTTTGATTATAGCGGGGCGGAAGGGATATCTCGATATTCTTAATTTTGTCTTTTACATGATAGAAGTGGCAGATTAGCGTATTGTACGCTTTTCGTCTGCAGTCGGCTTCGACGTGCCCCGGCCCGCGGAAATAACTGCAGGCTTCCGCTGACGTTGCTGCGCGGACTCCGGCGTTCTCGTATTCGTGTTGGTTGGCTAGTCAAGGCGTTACTCCGTCGACAATATCGGCAAGAGCGTCTTCTTTACTCCAGTCGGGTGTACCGGTATTGTATCGAGCGACTGCTGGTATTTTAACTGTGCTGCGCTCGGAGTAACTTGGTTCTGTATTATCAGACCAGGTAATGGCCGGGTGTACCGTACGTGTTATGGAAAAGCGTCGGTACCTCATTCCCGCGATTTCGTGTCTTATGTCCTACTGCTACTGTCGCTGATACAGCAGCCGAATACAGTTTGGTCTCAAATGTGCTACTCTATACTCTGGTGGATCTCGTAGTCCGTATAGGAAGAAATCCAGAGCATCACGATTGCCTTGCGTTTATAGGTTTCTTTTTCGTGTGGTTGCAGGCCTTGAGGAGACTCATATATAGTTCTGAGTCGGTTCAGCAAGGTTTGTGCCCTTAGTCCATAATTTCCTGAACTTTCTCCTGCAATCTGAGTTATTGTTTTCAATTCCTCTCGCACAGTATCTGCATCGCCCACTCCTCCATATTGTGAAACAAATTCTTCCAAAAGAACGTCGATCGAATCATAGCTGGATACTATCGAGGTATATCCTACGGCTGCGTGGCCTCTTTACTTTGCAGATAGGGAGTTAAGGACCCAATGCTCGCACCACGGCCCGTATTCGTTCACCACGTTTCGGACAATCTTGCAAAATGCTCGTAAGGTGTCCGGATTACCATCGTACAGAGAGATCGTCCCAAGGGCCTGGAAGAATGAAATCTGAGTCATAGGATTGTGTGGATTACCTCGAACCAATTGTGATGTCCTTGTCTGACTAGGCCTATTTATGTTGAATTGGTTCCTGTCGTTTGCCACGATACTGTTTAAAATTTCATTATCCGTATCTATGGTTATTTGCGTCCCCGGTGTTTGGAAGTTAGTCGCGTAATCAGCATATGTTCGCGTTTGATTAATAGCATCGCATGGCGCGTGGCTAAAGTTCTGTGTTGCCGCTTGGGCATAAAGTTGAGCATCCGTAGGGTTACTACGCGATTCCGGCGTTGCATAAGTAAAGGTTTTTAGTCTAGCGTTGTAGTCTCCATTGGCGTTTGTAGTTCTTATTGCGCATTTGAAGACATAACCGTTTCTAGCGCTTCGTTAATTTTTCTGACCGCAAAGGATAAAATTTTTCTGTCCTGATTTTCCCCCCGGGGCCATTTCCGCAGCTATTAGGGCTGTCAATTTATAAAATCAAATTAGAATTTATAAGTCAATTTAGAAAATACATACTTCCTTTGGACGATTCTGTGATAGTTGCGAACTTTCCGTACTTCTCCATTTCTGAATCGATTTACTCAGATCCCCGGTGGATCTACTACTTGCTCTCTTTTTTGATCACGGGAAAAGTCTGAAATTCATTGTCGATTTGAAAAGGGGACAAAGATTTTACTTTCGCGCTGACTAGTGCGGATAGACTGGCTAGATCTGGCGATTTCCCTTTTGTCTCACAGTTCAATACTTAAAGGGAGTCAGCGGTTATCAATCGCAGCCCGACCTTAGCACAGTGCGCGGAACAATCGGGCGCCTAAAGATTAGCCTAGAATCCTCTCGTAGCCTTTGTTCGAAGCTTTGAAATAACCAGCGCTTGATAGATGGGCTAGATCTGACGATTTCCTTCTTATCTCACTGTCCAAAGCTTAAAGAGAGCTAGCGCTTATTGGCTGCAGCCCGACCTTAGCACAGGTGTAGAACAATCAGGCGCCTAAAGATCAGCCTAGAATCCGCTCGTGGTCTTTCGTCCGAAGTTTTTGAAATAACCACGGCTCGATAGACTGGCTAAATCTAGCGATTTCCCTTTTTCTCACTGTCCAATCCATAAAGGGCGCTAGTGGTTATTAACCGCAGCCCAACCTTAGCACTGGGTGGAATCAGGCGCCTAAATGTCAGCCTATAATCCGCTCATAGCGATTTCGAAAACTTTTACGACTTTTCAAAATTCTAGTTGTGTGATAGTGAAGAAAAAAACGTTATGTCTGTTTGATTTGACCGCGATAAGATGGAGTAGAGAATGGAAAGACCGCAAGTAAAAACGTCAACAATTTCACGTAAACCGTATAATGGAAATAATTCTTAACTATGTCAAATCAACGAGGGAGGATAACATAGATACCTGAAAAAAATATATAAAATGTACTACATGCTCAGAGTTACGAAGATAGCGATGTTCTTGCAGAGTTGAGACATCCTTCCTTCAAGTCAAATTTTTATTTTAAAAAAAAATTTCACGTTTTTGCAACCCACATCCTTCACTGATGATACCCCACAGTTAATCGTCATAACTGTGACGAAAGAGAGAATGGTAAAATTAGTAATAAGTTAAATAAAAGGATTCTCTCTCTCCCTTTGTGGATTCGGTATCGTCCGACTCTCCAGTAATTTAATTCGAAAAGGAAGTTGTGAGGGCGTGTATATTAAGTGATGCGAAGGCTGGAGAACTTTGTACTGAATTTATTCACTATACGAAAGATGTGTCGAGTGGTTGTAATTGCGGTTCGCGGCGATCGGTCGGCCGTTCCTCATTCAGATGTTGGGTCGTTCTCCTCGATGGGGGCCGATGGGGCAGCTTTTATTGTGTTTCGTTGCAGGTGTTGGAAGTGGTAAAAATCGCCTCGCGCGATTTTCGGTAGAGTCGGCAATTTGACTGTTGCTGGGTAGAAAAATGCTGCGTTTGCTGAAGCTAGGATTTTATGGCGTGGTCAGCTACGAGTTGCGCTTCTTTGGAATGTGGCGATGTACGCCGCATTTTATTGTGAAATAATATTTGCGCGCCAATGAATAAAAATCATAGGACAGCTAGGTGTCCGGAAAGTTCCGGGATACCCCAGTAAGTCCCAATATGTAACTATGTCCGAAGAGGTTAACGTCATTCCAGTAATAACTTACAACGGGGAATCCAATGGTGACCTTGGTATTGACCTTGAACTTGTCCGTCAAGGTCAAATTTTTTTTTTTCAAATGAGAACCCCTATTTTTAACAACGGCAATCGAAAGAGCGGGAAATTTTACGTACAAACATGTACTCAGTTTGTAGGTCAGATATGAACTTGGTGGTTATGCAAAGGTCAATTCAACTTAAACAAAGTCTGGGTATTTTAGAGAAAAGATAAAATACCTGCCAATGATAATAAGGACATTTCTTCATCGACTCAAAATGAGAAATGCAAAAGTGACCTAGTATTTAATTTTGAACTTGCTCTTCAAGGTCATTTCAAGGTCAACTTTTTTTTAATTTGTCTATTTTATTTTTTAATACTTGACACTATTCACTGTCTATTGCACTATGATCTGTGTTGTAATTTTTATTATATTTTTTGTTGTAATAATCACGATTTGGACACTTGTGTGCTTTACTTGTGCACTGAGCAGAGATGGTTCTCCGCGCACTTATGACATGTGGCCTGATTTTTGCATTTCTTTGTACTGTGCCCAAACCTTGAACAGTTGTTGCATGGAATAGTGTTAATTATGTCGAAAACTCTGCAGTTCTGATAGCCTACGAAAAGTTTATTTCTATTCTCTTTTATGTGTTTGTAAATTGTAGGTGTAACTTCTAATATTGCACTTACTGTTTTAGAGTTAGCATTTGAGAAAATTCGCTGTACCTTACACTTATCATCTATGTTATTAAAATTTCTTAGATTGATATCTGCTTCTAGTTCATTATCATTTTTGAAGATTTTGTCTATGTGTATTACTCTTACTGTTGGCTTTTTAATTTTTTCTTTTTACATTGTAATGTTATTTGTTAATTTTTTACTAAAGGTTCATGCAATTTTTTATAATTGTATCTTTATTTTTACTAGCAACAACATTTTTGGTTTGGATGGATTTATCTTTGGTTATATAGTGTATCACTGCACTTTCAAGATTTGTATTGTCATTGGTGTTAGTTTTTTTAACAATAAGATTAAGTAATCTTTAATTTATCGATTTAGAAATTTTTAATATTTCGGCAAAAGTTTTATTAGTATTATGTATGATTAGATGAGTTTTGTTTTTGTTTTGTTAATAGTTCATTTAATTATTGAGGTTTGTCTTGCATTTCTTTAATTAACTGTTTTAATAAATTATTTTCTATTTTTAAGATTCCACTTCACTATAATCGTCATAGATAGTTGTATCATTCACATTTTCTTTGCCTCTTTCCTTCTCTTGAACTATTTCTTTTAAGATATCAAGGCAATGAATTTCCAGGCTGTCACATTAAGTGTACCATATCGCACATTTGGCGTTAGTGCAAAGTTCGGATGTTCCTGGCATATTACAAACGAGTTTGATAATATTTTGAGAGGATACCCAGCATTATGTTTAGCCACAAATTCACTAGTATTTTGAAAGCCACCACAAACAATACACACCACTGCTCCAACTTTCGTCTTTGGATGACATTTGTAAAATTTAGTAAGAGTGGCATCGGGCGGTTCCTTGCTGTCCGACGCCATGTTTTTTACCCATGATTATATGTAAACTCTTCCCTTGAAAAACATGGAACAAAAATGAATATAATAAATGAAATTATAAAATCCTCACCTTTTTGGTCTAATTTCAAAGTAAAAATATGAGAAATACAAATAAAAAGTCCGCATCTTTTTTATTAAAAATTGGTAATGGTACTATACCTTTTATCAAAATTCTTGATAATTGGAAAACAGATGATATATGTGCAAAAATATTTGTACAAAAATATACGGTACTAATATTCAACTAAATGAAGATTTATCAGATAAAATTATACTGTTTTCTCATAATAATGACATATATAAAATAAATTTTAAGGTATAATATTTTAAACAAAATTAAAAGCTCAGAAAAAAGTATATTATAGTACTGGTTACGCTCAACACAAAGGAGTAGATCAGAAACAGATAGATATTGAATTAAAATTCTCAACTGAATATTTAAAGATTTGCTGGTTTTTCAGTACACAAACTAATTCTTATGATCAATGCTATTGTTATGATAATTCGAAATTTAAGTTAAAATGATGGTCTTTGTCAGTACACGGTTAAAAATAATGTTCACGGACGGTACACGATTAAAAATAATTGAATTATATAAATTTTATAGAAAGACAGAAATTATAACAGGTGCTAAAAAAGGTTCAATAGTTTTTGTTTCAAGAATAATTTTAGATACCGGTGAATATACAACTTTACCATTTATACTTTATCGCAGAAAATTCCCAGTTGTTTTAGCGCCATGACAATAAACAAATCGCAGGGACAAAGTTTTAAAACAGTTGGAATTTATTAAAATAAGCCACTGTTTTCACATGGTCAACTATACGTAGCTATCTCTAGATCTAAAAATTTTGTATAAAATTTTTATTCAAATCGATAATCATGAAAACAAAGATATAATTGAAAATATTGTGTGGGAAATCCTACTATAATAAGAAGTATTTCATATACATTGCAAATGTATATTATTGTTATTAAATTTATTGTAATAATAAATAAATTTATGAATATTAAAATATTTATTTTGGTAATACATATCAAAGTGCGATGATAATAATCTTAAAGCGAAGACGGCGACGGCGTTACTTATTAAGAATAAAGAAACAACGGGCTGGTTGCAATTACAATGGAAATAGCATCAGGCCAACATGCCATAATAACGGCCTTAAGGGGAAGCCGTACTTAAGAAATGCGACCTACCCCTGCCAAAAATGGCCGATAAAAAACGATTAAAATAAAATGCTTTTTTAATACTTTTAATCGGTTTTAAAAGATGTAATCGGCTCGCCTTTGCGACTCCGATTAAAAGTAATTGATTCTTATCCTGTTTAATCGTAATCGTAATTGATATCAGATTTTCATATTAAAATAAATTGTGTATAATCGTTTTAAATATGAGATTTATAGTAACCCTGTTTTAAACGTAAAATGCATATTACAAATAATGTTTTTTTATGTCTAATTAATTAGCAAATGATATAATCTATTTTAATTGTTATCATATATATCCATAGTAATACATTTTTATCTGGTTACTACTTACATATGATTGTTTTTAATCGGAATATTTTTAGTCCTTTTTAAATAGCGATATTGACATTACATATCATCGGGTTTTATCATTTTTAATCCTATGTCAGTTGAATCTATTCTAATACCTTTTGATATACAGTTAAATATAATCGCTTTCAATCAAAAATATTTAAATAGTTTTTAATATAAGAAATTGTAATTAATATTCATTGATTCTTATCTTTTTTAATTCGTTAGCGTTTTGATCCGTTTTAATATGTCAAAAGATATACTATGAATGAATCGGTTTAAATCGGAATATTTTTCGTCGTTTTGACGTTACATTTCATCGGGTTTTCTTATTTTTAATTCTATTTTAGTTGAATCTATTCTAATACCTTTTGATATACAGTTAAATATAATCGCTTTTAATCAAAAATATTTTAATAGTTTTTAATATAAGAAAAAGTGAAATTATCTTTATTATTCGTTATTGATCTGTTTTAATACATCATAAAATATACTATCAAATAATCGGTTTTAATCGGGAATTAGTTTAATGGTTTTTCATACAAGAAATCGTAATTATTATTTATTGTTTCTTATTTTTTTTCGTGAGCATTTTCATTTATTTTAATCAACCAAAAATTATTCTACCTATGATGAAATAATCGGTTTTAATCGGGATGTAAGTAATCGTTTTTAATAAGTAGCATTACCATTATATTAAATCGGTTTTTATCATTTTTATATCACAAAATAAACTATGATATAATCGGTTTTAATCGGAATATATAATCGTTTTTAATAAAAAACATTAAAATTAAAATTTATCGGGTTTTATTTTGTCTCATTCAATAAGGGTAATATCTATTTTAATAGGCTATAAAATGTCCAGCTTCAATCAAACTAGATTCTTATATTAAACAAACTATTATATCAATATAATCAATCATCTAAAATATTGCAAATAAATTGCGCTTTCATAATAACAAATGAAATTAATAAATTAAATTAAATTGGATGTATATATCATTATCGAAATTAATTTATTCCGTAAAAATTTGGTATTTTTATGAAGTACCTTACATTTGATACAAATTTATATGAAGTATTTTACATTTGAAATTGCTAATACCAATTAAGTCGGTACTTATAACATCTTGTTTCTCAACTTCTTCAAAATGAAGTACTTGAAAGGGTTTTTCTAAAGAAGTTTCTATTTTAGATATTTGTAAGTAGCAATTTCCATTCTTACTTAATATTTTATTAATTTAACAATATTCACCAGAATTTAATTGCACTATAGTATAATCTGTACTAATAGTTTTTCGAAACTTTACACTATGTAACACTTCACCATGGAAGATACATATTATATACAATAAAATGTATATTTTGTAGGTCCAAATACACATTGGCAGAAACGAATGGATTGCTGAAAAATCCTACAACCGATTGTTGAATCGATCAAAAACGCCACGGCAATTAGCAGGCAATATACTCATACAAGTTTTTGA
This sequence comes from Megastigmus dorsalis, assembly GCA_900490025.1. NCBI lineage: Eukaryota > Metazoa > Arthropoda > Insecta > Hymenoptera > Megastigmidae > Megastigmus > Megastigmus dorsalis. The sequence goes on from UELU01141339.1 coordinate 16,148, forward strand.
TAAGAATGACCGCATGATAAGTACAATTACAGGGTATACTTCGGGCAGGTGCGGTGGTAAAAAGCAAAAGGTGCCGCAACTAGATGCGCTAAAGTTTGGTGCTTGCGAAGATAAAGTGTTATATTTGTATTTGTAATTTTCTCGAAAGCGGTATTTTACATATCGTTACTGTGTAACAATCACCATTCATAAAAACATTTTTGAAATAGCCTACTGTTTATTATCAAAATTTTTACATTTTTTTTAAATATTGGGTCCGAGAAATATATGCAAAGAAAGAGAATGTGCAAGGATCTGATAGCTGTGACAATAAAACAAAAACAAGTTTAGAGATTATAATGGAATTAGGGAACGGACGATTCAACTTCGCAGGAAAAAAAAGAGAAAAAGGAAAAGAGAAAGCCTAAATCTAAGCAAACCAAAAAAGAGAGGATAGGAAAGATTGAAAACGAAATAGACGAAAGTGACAAGGAAAAGATAGAAAAGGAGACGCTTGTGCTACCTGAAAACACAGGTAATTGTTTTAAAATTATTGTCAACAAAAACTTAATTACAATAAGAATAATGTTTTCCATATTTTTTTTTGCATTATATAACATGCATTTTGTGCATTTTCCAGATGGTTTGATATCTAACTCAGAGTTAGAGGAGGACGCAGATGAAGATACTTTTATAGATTATTCATCAGTTTCATCTGATGCGGAAGAATAAATAATATAGAGTATTATTTAAATGATATTATAAGAAAATGTGAAGCCAATCGATTGCGCTGCGATTGTAGTTTGTATGAAAAATATTTGTGATCGAGCACTGAAGTACTTATAACCTATAAACTAATTAATAATGCGTTGAAAAATAACTGTGATCAAGCACTGAAGTACAAACTAATTAATAATGCGTTTTCCCTCATTATGTTTTGTAACAAGGCAGGATTTAGGATTTAGGAGAATAAAAATACGCGGTGCTCGGGAGTCGAACCCCCGACGTCGAGAGTACGAGGCGAGCGCCCTAACCACTGGGCCATTACCGCACTGGCCTCGACTCGGCATCAGATCCTAATGACAGCTCCTTGCCGACATTACAGGGATCTACTACTATTCTCCAACGGCTAGCTCCTTGAAAATCCGCTGCCCGTTATACCCTTCCCCCAGAAGCGACTTACCCTGTAAGAAGCCTTCTGCACACCTAACCTTTTTCTGACTCCACACCTGGTCATCACCAAGACCGGGAGCCCTTCCTAATGACTATCGCTCTCTCATGCCGATGCTCTTTTGTCGCGTCACGTGTCTTTATGTACACTGCCGAGCAGAAACAGTGCTTTCCTATGACGGACTCAGACTTACACGCGCATGATACCAACGAGCGCATAGCCCTCTATAGGGATATCCATTTCCATACATGTGACTCAGAGCCAGTTCGCGCATGGTCGTGTGTCTCCGTGTCCCGACACCCAGTCGGCTACACACACCACGACTCAGAGGCTTCGGTGCATGATCACAGGAAGAAGGTGTGGGGAAGTTCTCTGAAAACTGTGGACCTCTTGTCCAAACGGATTCCTTGAACGATGGAAGAGGACATCGTTCGATACACGAGACCACGATCCGTATCGTGGGTCGGTTAGTTGGGCGCCATGTAACAGGGCAGGATTTAGGATTTAGGAGAATAAAAATACGCGGTGCGCGGGAGTCGAACCCCCGACGTCGAGAGTACGAGGCGAGCGCCCTAACCACTGGGCCATTACCGCACTGGCCTCGTTTCGGCATCAGATCCTAATGACAGCTCTTTGCCAACATTACAGGGATCTACTACTATTCTCCAAAGGCTAGCTCCTTGAAAATCCGCTGCCCGTTATAGTTTTAAATTATGATATTAGAAAAAACTGTAAGTAAGTAGTGTTAAAGCAACCCAAAAACTTGGTGCTTTATTTCATATGTATAATATGTTTTTGTTTCGAAATAAATTTCCTATTTTCTAGAATTGATGCAATTGTACTTGTTCGTTCGAAGAAAAGGTTATTTTTATTTATTTATACATAAAATATTTATTTTTATTTTTATTCTATAATTTTATATTCTATAAACATTCTTTATAACATTCTTTCTTCAAGCATATAATTTATGATTTAAAGAATCTTCAGTCGATTGAAACATATATCACAATAAGCTATTAGAAGGAATTAAATAGATGTTCAAAATAATTCATATTGGATTAAAAATTCTAAGAAACAGTTTAGTGATAAGCAACGATTAAAATTAAATTAATAAAATTACTAAAAACTATAAAATACAATTCAAAATTAAAACCGAAACCAGTAAAATAACATGTTAAAAAAGACAAGAAGCGATTATAAATAAAGTAATCTATTAAAATGAATTACAAAATATAATGAAATAAAATAAAACGATATGGAATGATTATTATTCTTCAAAATGCTTTTTACGTAATTGAAAAAAATAATCGATAAAAATTATACAATATCATTAGAAGATTTTTAAAACGATAAAAAATGATTAAAATTCAAGAAAATGAGAAAAGGTTTATGTAAAGATAAGAAACGATTAAAATAGAAGATAATGAAACACTTTTAAAACGATAATAAACGATTAGGATTTAAGATGATAAAAGGGTTTAATAACGATAAAAAATTATAAACGATAAAAAACGATTAAAATTCAAGAAAATGGTAAAAAGTTTTTAAGATGACAAAAAACAATTAAAATTGTATAAAAACTATACAAGGTATTAAAAATTATTATAACGGATTCTTCTTTAAAAATTTGTACTGTAACGGGGCTGTTTTTATTGTGTGCAGCACCGGTGTACGGAGGCGGCGGTAATCGCGGGAATAATAGGGACGATCTACTTAAATGACGAATGCGAGAGTTAAAATACCAAAATATATTCTGCAATATTTTGAATACAATACGCTATACAATTTAATCGCGAACCGAGAAGGCGAAAACGCGGGAACACACACACGCACACCTGCATACGCGGATCGCCGTTTGCGATCCGCCCCACTAGTACTTTGAGTACTAACTCTATGCTGCGCTGTTCTCGCTTGCAGTCGCTACCAATCGTCCTTCGGGAAGTTGCACTGGCCTGCAGTCCAGTGCAGCTTAAGACGGGGGTTGTGGGTGGCTGTAGCACACACTCTCACACACACACAACCGTGTCGCGTCGCGTAGTCTGGCACGTATATCTTATTTTCTCACGTCCGTAGTGATTCGCGGCGGAAATCGATCTGACGCCGCGATCGACTTTTCCTATCGCGCCGTCTCTCTCTAATTCGCGAGAGCACCTATCTCACTCTCTCTCGCGACACGCGCCACGCTCGCTGTTCCGCTCATCAACCTCGGTGCTTGCGCG